>JADPWL010003099.1:0-47143 GCA_019059595.1 Marasmia exigua
GGTCGAGCAAAAATATGATTAGATTTTTTAACATAGCTCTGCCGCTCGAGCTTGTGATCAATACCAACTCATGTTAAGCATAATGTTTTTTATGATATAGGAGGCAGACGAGCCGATGGATCACCTGATGGTAAACGATTACCGCCGCCCATGGACACCTACAACACCAGTGGTGGTGCGCTGCTTACCTTTTAACCCCTCATCCCCTGTATTGAGCCTCCGGTACCCCCCTCACGCTGCGAAATACAGCGCATGCACTGCTTCAGGCAGGTTTTCTGTGAGAGTGAGGTATTATTACAGTCAAGCCGACTCATTCATGCCCAAGCATTGTTCTCCCACTGATAAAATAGTGATTACACAAGTCAACAAGAAAACACAACCTGAATAAAAATATGATAAATATGAAGAGCTTAATATGCTGAATCTAGATCTGTTATCAGAATTTTCATATCACGTCAAGTTATTAAGTTACGGAAGGTCGAAAATCTGAAAAGTAGCATTTAGTGTTTTTTTTTTGGGATTTATTTAAATATGTATCAATTGGGATGTAACAAAATTCAATAGATATTTTGAAAATAAAAACCTCAAATTATGAAATGCTTTTTAATTTATAATTTTACCTGATTTCCCTGCAACGCTACAGCCAATTAAGCTATCTTATGTTTTTCCATTACAAGAATTAAGTGATGATTTGTATGCGCTATAAGTACACGGATGTTGATATGAATATTACTCAATATAGATTAAAGACTACAAAATAAATCTTATTGATATATATAATTGAGAAAATGAGCTTTACTGATATACCGAAAACATTTTTTTAAAGTGCTTGTACATGTTTTGAAATTGCCAATGAAAAAGAATCTAAAACCAAATTTTGAGATATTTGACTCTCTATAAATCAAATACTAAACGAGGTATCAAAATTTTGAAAACCGATTCATAATCAGAGAGTGCAATTTAGTAAAATTATGGACCTCTGTTATTTGTTACGAAAAAAAGTTAAAATTTTGTTGACTAGTGTTATCATCATCATCATCAGCCCATTTAAGTCCCCACTGCTGGGGCACGGGCCTCCCTCAATCACATGAGGGGTAATTGCCATACTCTATAGTGTGTGTAATAGTGATTATACCTTATCACAAAATAATAGCAATGACTCAATTTCTTCAATGAAGGCATGTATGTGTCTTGCAGTGTGACAATAATTAAGATGAAATGCATCTTGTATGAAAATATGGTGTTTGAAATTTGGTGGTAGACGAGCTGACGGATTACCTGATGGTAAGCGATTACCGCCGCCCATGAACACCTGCAACACCAGTGGTGCCACAAGTGCGCTGCTTACCTTCTAACCTCTTTTACCCTGGATTGGACCTCCGGTACCCTTACTCACTTCAATTTCTTTGATGAAAGCATATGTCTTACAGTGAGACAATAATTAAGCAGAAACGTATCTTGTATGAAAATATAGACAACATCACATACATTATCATGAACCTGCGACCCTTGCGTGTCAATCAGTACTCAAACCACTGTGCTAAATAATACTAAGTACCTATACATAAAAGTTCAATTACATTTTCTGTATGATGCATTGTAGGAGTGATAATAGGTACAAACAATGTACATCGCCACATCAGGTTACCACATTCTGTCAAATTTACACAATTGGTATTGAACCAAATGGGTTTGACATAAAGGTGAAAATGGTGATTACAGATTTGTTCACATTAATGTATAGCTAACTGTACTTACCTCTTTGACTTTCAAGTAAAGTAAAAAACAAATTAAGACTAGTTAGATAATTATTATTTTTAAATACGGTTCGTGATGATTCAGAGGTTCTAGGTTCAAATCCTACTCGGATTTTTTTTTTCTTCGGAATTCTTAGGCGTGAGCGTTGTGATATTATATTAGTTCTTAGATTGTTTAATATATTGTACTTAATTTAAAAAAAGTTTTATTTTCTGTTCAAATGCGTAAGCATTAAAAATCTGTCTGCAAAAACATTACATCTACCAAGTCACAAGCAAGTGTTTGTGCATCACGTTACACGCCACCGTAAAATTAGCTAACATAGATATATTCCTGCATCGCGATGGCAAAGTTTTAGTTTGGAGTTTGTATATATACAAAATTGAAACATGGATTTAGTGGATGTCACCTAAGACCGAAACACTCCAGTAGGAGACGGCCGCTCTAAAAAGGTGTAGTAAGACTAAGGTGATTATCTGAGATGTCTGTAATGATAGATTAGAACCCGGAGCGATCGGCTGGGTTTAAATCAGTCAGAACAAGATTACTCTCACCACGTTTGGTAAAAAACGCTAAACGCGGTAAAGCACACAAGACGAAAAATGAAACACGGATCAAAATAAATAATGGTTGTCTCCGGACTGCAAAGTTGCATCGAATCAAACGAAGTCACAACAGTCCGGAGACGTAATCCCATTATGCTCCAGTTTTTGTTGAATAAGAGAATCATCGTTTCTAAGTACTATTAACCCACTAAGCTAACAGTGCAATCGGTCGTCTAATAATAAATTCCTCAACTTAGGCACTGAAATGATCGTTCCAGGGTAGACAGACAGTGACAACGATATAGAACGACCTTAAAATCTAACGTTACCGTATTTCAAATCAACACTTATCTATCTGTTTTTTGGGCAATTTCACTTAACTTGATTTTTTGCGACTGAGCGAACGCAGAGAGCGATTTCGAAAAAAATCAAGTGAAGTGAAATGCCCAAAAAACACCTACTCAGGACGTCCTCAGAAGGTAAAAGTGGAGCTAACTTTACTATTTGTTTCCTTAGCTCTATTACGGTATCACCACTACCACCTCGTAATTCTACCTCATACTGTAATTCTGATTTTTGTAGAGAGAGATACTTAATAGGGTAAGTCATTTTTATTTTTAATTAGGTATGTGCTACAAAGTACCTACCCAGTAATACTAAGATCTATTTTAACTACTGATTTAAAAGCGCTAATTAAAGTATGGTAAAATCAATGAAATAAATTATATTTAGTTTACAAAAAAATAAAACAGACAAGTAACATTAGACCATACTCCAATTAAACATAATTAGCATAGAATCAACTTAAAACTATGAAGTTAGGAGCCAGCACCAAAGAAAACTATTGATTGCATTAGGATTTACTATACAACGATTGTGAATGTAGCCTATTGCTAGGCGCCAATGTGACAATTTTTCCTAGGGTGATTAATAAAAGGCCCTTTGTCAACAAGTTATAATAATATAATAATAAAAAAAAAGTAAGTTAAGTCTACATAGATAGTAGGAGAACAGCAGGAGTAGGTACGTTTATTCACAACCGTTGGTATAATAGAACCCAATCATAAACATCACTATCCTGAGTCCGTGTTCCGATCGCTGCGTGATCTCCAAACATGATGGTTGCGCCCGGTTTTACTTTTGTCAGAAATTTTTAGAATGTATAATAACTAGGTAATTGTGTTACGATTTTGTAATTAATTACTCATTATAAATAGTAATATTATGTATGTATTAAATTAGTTAGGGATATTAGGATAAGTGTTTATTTTATATTTAATTAGTTTTCTATTCTTGTTTATTATTTTGTACTAGTTTAAGATTCATTTGTTCATATTGTTTATTAATAGTATTTAATACGTTTATAACTTAGCTATAATCAATTGCTTATATAGTAAACCGTTACAATATCACTTTTTATATCTTCATAAAAATCTTCAGTGTTTATGAAATACAAAAGATTGTCTGTGTCTGTATAACATAATCGTGCTCGATTGTTATATTTCTTTTTAATAAAGTTATGATGAAACTTATATAAATGGGTTTTCGCAAATTCTAGAACCGTGAATCCAATATAGATAGGCCTGTCCAAGACAATTTTTTTATTACTTAATTATATAGCAACAAAGTTTTCAAGAAAAATTAAAACACTTTTTAGATTTGGTTTTGCAATCAATTTTTCTGCTCCAAGGTGTTTGTTTGTTTTGTTATCAACATCATCCCATATATTCACTAATTTGACATTTACTTATTTGCGTTTATATTCAATAGTTTTACCGAATATAGCATTATTAAGTAGTTTAAAAAAATCTTTTTCAAATGCAGATGTTGATGCTTGACGTAGCCTAGTATTCAGGTCAATGTAATTTTGTAAAAAGTTATCTTGCCTAAAGGTTAGAACACGGTGAATTTTTTTTAGAATAAGTCCATTCCGTAAACATTCTTTCAAGTGAACGTAGTGTTCAATATATTTGAATTTGTCATATAAACTAGCTATCAATTTGGAGGATTTTCCTCCGGGGGGTATAAATTTCTCTGTCGCAAATGGTAAATCACTATGCGATTTATGTAAGTAGTCAGGATAAGCTAAATCAACTTCTAAAATGTATCCGTATTCGGAATCATCAGGTATATCAACTATATTTATTGTACTAATTGCATCGTGTGTCAAAAAGTTTTATTATAATATTATTGAAATAATAGAGTAGTTGAATTAATAGACAAGTAACTCTTATTGAAATAGTTATAAAAGTATAGATAAGAGAGTCCGGGGATCTATAATGATCCAAGATCCCTCATATCTACACTACTCATCTATAGCTTTACTTTTATATTCATATAAGTATTGTAGGTATGGTGGTCTTGAGATCTATGAATGATCCCCCGGACCCTCATTATGCACTCTACTTATATGAAATAGTAATTAAAAGTACCATTAGGCATTAAAGGCAGTAAGTGATTCAACTATTTTGAAGGATTTTAAGTAAAACAAGAGGTTTTCTTTAATACGCAGAGTTATATTTTAGGTACCTAGATACTTCACACACAACAGCCAGCAGAGAGAACAAAGTAAAACGGAAGGACATTTTAGTGCAACCAGTGTTGCCAGTATTAGAGTATTGCCACACTAAACTTGTTTTATTAATATGATAAATGTTATGTATCTATATGTATTGAGTGTCAACACCACCCCTCAATGTAATATACATGAACTTATTACAACTTTTCTGGTATATGAAAAGTTGTAATAAGTTCACCTTATTACAACTTTTCATATACCAGAAAAGTGTACCTAACGTGTTACTAAATTTATACAGCAGATTTTTATTTAAGGCTTTAGTGAACATATCTGCAGTCTGATCTTCAGTTTTTATATATTTCAACACTAGTTTACCCTTTTTAATTAACTCTTTAATATAATGAAATCTTATATCTATATGTTTTAATCTTTTTACACTATCAGTATTAGCAACCATTATTGCACTTTGATTATTACTATAAATTACAACCGGGCAAACATTTTTAATATTAAAATCAGTTAATAAATGGTCAAGCCAGCATGCATCAGCTGCAGCCATACTAATTGCTATATACTCAGATTCTGTGGAAGACAGACTTACGGAAATTTGCTTTTTAGAGCACCATGAGACTAAACAATTTGCAAATAAGAAACAGTAGCCTGATGTAGATTTTCTATCTTGCATATCTCCCCCCCAGTTAGCATCACAATATCCCACTAACTTATTACTGTTATCACATTTAAATGTCAGATTATAATTAATAGTACACTTGATATATCTGAGAACTCTTTTTAGGACTGACAACAATACATTATTAGCTTTGTTCTGATACCTGCTTAAAATATACACAGCTACATAAATGTCAGGCCTTGTTCCTAATGCAGCATAGGACAAAGAACCTATTATTTTTCTACATTTATTTTCAATATTTTTATCTACTATATAATCATTACTGTTATCTAATATTTTTACATTAAAGTTAAGATCCATGGGGGTACACATAGTTTTGCAATCTTGCATATCAAATTTTCTTAACACAT
The DNA here is from genome assembly GCA_019059595.1 of Marasmia exigua. NCBI lineage: Eukaryota > Metazoa > Arthropoda > Insecta > Lepidoptera > Crambidae > Marasmia > Marasmia exigua. Next base: position 5,863 of record JADPWL010003099.1, read on the forward strand.
TTTCAAGGTACTCTTTTTGACATAACGTTGTCACTCTATTTTTTAAATCCTGACATACATTTATACCTAAGAAGTAAGAAACTAACCCTAGATCTTTCATTTTGAATTATCTGTTTAACAATGACTTCAGAGCACATATTTCATCATTATTTGTACTGAAAAATAACACATCGTCAACATATAATAATACATATGTTTTTGCATCATCATTATGTTTAGTATATAAGCAAGTTTCACTCTGAGACCTTACAAAACCTTGTGACAATATAATATCATTAAATTTATGATTCCAATACTTTGGTGACTTTTTTAAACCATATAAAGATTTATTTAGTTTTACAATATTTTTATCCTCACTATAAGCACCTACTGGTAGTTCTAAATATACTGTTTCATCAATATTCCCATATAAAAATGCCCCAGTAACGTCCATCTGATAAATTGGTAAATTAAATGTAGTAGCGACTGCCACAAATAATCTGAAAGTAGTTAAATTTGCTACAGGAGCATAAATCTCATATGAATCTAATTTATCACTTTTTTCGAAACCCCTAGCTACTAATCTAGCTTTATATTGACAATTACCATTTGAAGTTTTAATTTTGAACATCCACTTACTACTTACGGTCTTTTTGTCCACTGGTTTTTCACAGACTTCCCAGGTATTGTTTTCTGTAAGTGTTTCCAGCTCTCTATTTATGGCTTCTTGCCATTTATTGGCATCTGGCCTTTTCATTGCTTCTTGAAATGTCAGCGGTTCACTTCCTTCATTGGAGACATAATTGCATGTGTAGAATGAGGTCTGCTTCCTAGTACGAGCACTTCTCACACGTGGAGATGTACTTTTCTCTTCATAACTGGAACCCTCATCACTGGTACACGGTGTGTACATACTTATGTCACTCTATGAAAACACACCTAAAGTTTCATCCAACGAACTTTCTTCTCTTTCATTGGCAACCAATTGCTCTTGACTTTCATTCAGCAGTTTATCTTCTTTTTCCTTTTCCTCTGTGACTTTTTCAGATTCTATCACAACCAACTGCTCATTCTTTTGCCTTTCTTGTTCTAAAAATACAATGTCACGTTTCAAATCTACTTTGTTTTTATCTTGGAAAAATATCCTATATCCTTTGACATTTTCGCCGTAGCCCACCATGATACCTTTTTCTCCCTTTGAATCCCATTTTTTTCTCTTCTCCTTTGGGATATGGACATAGACAGGGGTGCCAAATGTTCTTAATTCATTTATATTAAACTCCTTGCCGGTCCATGTCTCAAATGGTGTTTTTCCAGGCTCATTGCTTTTTCCAGTTCTGTTTAATACATATACAGCTGTTTGCACTGCTTCTGCCCACAGCTTCTTTGGCAATCCTTTGGCACACAGCATGGTTCGAGCTGCTTCAAACAGAGTTCGGTTTTCGCGCTCTGCTTTGCCATTTTGTTCTGGCGAGTATGGCACTGTGGTTTGATGCACAATGCCTCGCCCAGCAAACAGATCTTGCACTTCTTTATTAACAAACTCTAATCCGTTGTCACTTCGGAAATATTTTACTTTCTTTCCGGTCATATTTTCAGCTTTGATTAAGAAGTTTTCAATGCACACTTTTGCTTCATCCTTTCCCTTAACGAAATACACCATTCTGAAGTTGGAGTAGTCGTCTTTCAAAACTATGAAATATCTGGAACCTCCCACAGAAGTTACTTCCATAGGCCCGCAGGTATCTGCATGAATAAGTTCGCAGGGCCTGCTTGTTTTCGTCTCACTATCACCAAACGGTAGGCGATGAATCTTGCTATGCAAACAACTTTCACAGTTTCTTAGGGTATTGTCGTCTACCACTGGAATGTTATTGTTTTTAAGTACTTCTTTCACGCGGTTTATGTTTTGATGTGCAAGTCTCTCATGCCACTCTTGGAGACTAGGTTGTGTTTAGTCACGTTTGCCACTTCGCACTTGTAACGTACGTCCATATAGTACATATCACCGTTACGATAAGCCACCGCACACATTTTGTTCTGTTTTAACAATTTACACACGTTATTGTTTATACTAATTTCATAACCTCTATCTGTCACAGTGTTGACAGAGAAAAGATTCATCTTTAGTTCCGGCACAAACAAAACATTGTCTATGGTTGTGTCTATCCACTGTTGTCCGTCATACGTTTGGAGCGCCACCTGTCCATTACCATGTACACTAATCGTACTTCCATTTCCGACTATTACAGACTTATTCGATAATGGATAATAAGTTGTGAATAGGTTACGATCACGACACATGTGTTGACTTGCTCCAGTGTCCACTAACAATTGCGATTGTTCAAAATGTCCACTTGAGTTCACTATCACAAATGCATTTCCAGTAGCACTGTCCTTGTCCTTTCCTTTTTTAAACCAGCACTCACTTTTCAAATGACCTATTTTCTTACAGTAGAAACACTTCTTCGGCGGTCTACCACTACTGATGGAACTGTTATTATTGCGTTTGCTCATACACTCGCTTTGGATGTGTCCTATCTTGTTACACCTGTAACACTTCACGTTTTTCATTTCCACTTTCTTTGCGACGAAAGCTGCAGACGGCTGAGGTACGTCTTCTCTGTCTTTTAGTCTCTCCTCTTCTATGAGTAATCTCGAAACCAGATTCTCATATGTTTGTTTACTGTCCGGTGCAGATTCCCACGCAGAGACAAAGTGTTTGTAACTTGCCGGAAGGGACATCAACACTTTGGTTATAACGAATTTTTCTGAAATGTTTTCTCCCATCTGCATTAACTGATTTTTCAATTCTTCGATTTTCGATAAAAATGTAGACATTTCTGTTCCCTCCTCATATTTATATTGAAAGAATCGTTGTTGAACGATATGTACACTGGTTTTCGATGTTTGTTCATAAACACTAGCGAGTTTCTTCCACATTTCGGCAGATGTAGTACAAGTTAAAATATGCATCATTGCACTTTCCGACATTCTTGTCACAATCCAAGTTTGAGCTTTTGCATCTAGCTTCTCCCATTTTTCCCTTTCAATGGCTTCCTTTGGCTTTACACTTGTCCCTTGTACTACGCTCAGTAGATCTTGACTGCGTAGTAAGATTGTGGATTGAAATTTCCAAACATTCCAATTGGATGCACCTTCTAATTTGATATGGGATGTTGCCGTTTTGTTCTCCTCCATTATTTCACCTCCCTGCTTGTCCCTTCCTTGTTATTTTCGTAGTAACAAGTAATTTTCGTCCACCTAACCTCAAACCGGCATGTGCAGCCGCACCGGCGCGAGTTTTTATTTTACGACGAAGCAGTGTCCGCCCTTTTGTCTTACTTATACTTTTCGCAGGATTATGTGCCTGGGCCCATAACCTGAAGGATTTTAAGTAAAACAAGAGGTTTTCTTTAATACGCAGAGTTATATTTTAGGTACCTAGATACTTCACACACAACAGCCAGCAGAGAGAAGAAAGTAAAACGGAAGGACATTTTAGTGCAACCAGTGTTGCCAGTATTAAAGTATTGCCACACTAAACTTGTTTTATTAATATGATAAATGTTATGTTTGTATATGCATTGAGTGTCAACATATTTTTCAATAATAGTTACTCACGAATGTTGGAGGACAATGGACAACATTTCAAATTTTTAACATGTCCATATTATTTTTTTATATGAAAGTAGACATAAAATGAACAGACCCATATTTTTTCTTTTTTCAAAATTTGTCCATTTTCATGCATAAAATAATTATTGAAATTCTTTTTATTCTAAATAGACGTAAGCGCCAAATGACGTCATCGGACGGCTGAATACAGCGATATTCCTTTGCTTATCATTGTTTTAATAAAAAAAAAGGTACTACTGTCAAAGGTAAATAATACTAGTGTCAACAATGTCAACGTCATTCATACATTCAACGTTGACAAGTTGTCTTTTTTTTTGACAGTTACATGTCATGAGTTTGGCATTACGTAAATTTAAAACTATAATGTGCTAAGCAAAGAAATATTTTACATTCTGCCGTCCGATGACGTCATCTTACGTTTTTTAGTTTTTAATTTTTTTCTCAGTAAATAACCAATATAAAATTAATAAATATATATTTGCGCAGCGGAAAAGTAAATAAAGAAATGGTATTTTTTGTTTCCGAGCTTAGCAATTTTGAAATGTTGTCCATTCTTAAATTCTTTTTTGGTGGCTATCATAAAATTTGTTAGGTGTTGCCATGCCTCGGTGTTGTCGGTCGTCTGATTTTTGACGGTGACTATTGCCTACCGCCACCTGTTAATTGGCTGTACCCTCTCTATTTCATCGCAACGATAGACTTTCAAGTCTACATAGTGCGTTCCAGGCTTACGATCAAAAGTCTGCCGCGAGTGGCCATTTGCTAGGCGTCGGGTAATGTAGAATGCTAATGGAGCAGGAGCTTTACCGGGTTCAGGGATGTCTTCCTTCTCCTCCTCTTCACTATCTGTTCCGAAGAGATCGTACACCGTCGGCTTTTTAGGGGGTATCGGCTTAAAATGAGGTTTCTTGTGAGCTGAAGAGCGTGATGAGGAGGGAGCCGGCGCGGGCCCCGGACTAGCCCTCACCGACGAGCTCGGTGCGGAGACCGATGGCGCTGGCGTCGGCTCTCTTCTCTTCTTAATTTTCTTTGGAGGTGGCGCTTGAAACTCGTCGTCGGACGGGAAAAGAATATCAGCATTTTCTTGAGACCTGAAAATGAAAATGGGTTCATTTATTATAGTAAGGGTCAGTAAAGTTACACTTACTATCTACTTATTACATTATGATTTCCCTCGTAGGCCCGATCGTGAATCAAACCCAGGAGAGCATTGTAATAACGCGAACACATAAACCACGTCTGCCGTTACCGTAAGAGGCTGTTTACACATGTATTTTGTATTTTGTATACTGTGACATTCAATGTAAAATTATTAAAAACAGACCAGTAAAACGTATGCTGCTGTGGCTGTTAGGTGTTAAGTCAGACATAAACATTAATAGCATTAACATACCCCGATTTGCTTTCGATTCCAATCAGGCAGATCAACTATCTCTGTTAAGCAGCGGTCAGTTGAATACTTATAATTCAAAAATACAGTGTACTTATAATTCAACAGTCAGTAAATATGATCTGATGAAAAGTAAACCTGACTTCTGTTTATACTCTGAAGGGAATCGAACCCGTGCACAGACTGACTAATAAGTAGGAATGTTATCTATTCATAAAGATCCCTAGTGGGAGAGCCACGCTTCGGCATGAATAAACCGGCTCGATCGAATTGATACCACGGCCTCACAGAAAGCCAGCGTGAAGCAGCGTCTTTGCTGTTTCATTGAGTTATCACTAACTCCTCGTACGCTCACGCCGTACCAGAGGCCCATACCGTGATTAAAGGTTGGCAGCGCACTTGAAGCATCACTGATGTTGCAGGTGTCCATGGGTGACGGCAATCGCTTACCACCAGATGATCCTTCTGCTCGTCTGCCACTTACCACATACAAGTAAAAGATCACTACTCACATTTTTCCCTGGATGATGAACTGAAGATAAACTCTGAAGAGGTTTCTGGATGTTTGTTTCGTGCTCCTGGAAACTGATTTGAACTCCCCGCTGTGCTCCCGCGTATAAATAGCATAAAAATCACGTGATTCTGTTTCCATATAAGTGATGTACTCGTAGCCCTAAAATCCCGAGTCAGGACTTATCCATATCCGAAGAGTGATGCTTAGCAAAATTATCTAAACATGATCTACGAATTTCATATTTAAATACTTACCAATAAAACATTTTATTGGATGACGATAAAATCCTATAGATTTTATCCATAATATTAATATTATAAATGCAGAACGAACTCAGTTCAGTAAAATTAAAACAATGTAGACTAGACGTTATTGACTTAGAGATAAGTTTTATATTCGCGTATGGACAGAAGTATATTTTTTCTTTGAAGCGTGCTCTATACAGACGGTATCAGGGCAAGTTACCCTCACCGCAAAGCAAAAAAGCACTAGCGTTTTAGTTTTAGGTTGATCTATAGTCCAAGAAGGGGAGCTCCATGTGATGCCGTGTGTACCTATCTGAATTCCACGTGAACGAAACGCATGAGTAAAGCTAGTAGGTATTGATAATTGGGGGATGCATGGGGAATTTCGATAGATATAATAAAAAATATAATACACTCTATCGCACGCACCCCACTTAGCTATAATATTTAACGAATGTGTTGACGAGGGTCAATTTCCAAATAAGATGAAAATTAGTAAAATCATACCTTTATTCAAATCTGGAGAAAGGAGTGACCCGTCTAACTTTAGGCCAATATCCATATTGCCAGCACTCAGTAAAATATTCGAAAAAATTATATTTACTCAACTTTTATCTCATTTTAATATTAATAAATTACTGCATGAAAAACAGTTTGGATTTACTAAAGGAAAATCCACTACTGATGCAGGAGTGGCTCTTGTCAAACATGTTTTTGATGCGTGGGAGAAAAAGCAGGATGCAATAGGTGTTTTCTGTGATTTGTCGAAAGCATTTGATTGCGTTAATCATGAAACACTATTGATGAAGTTACGGCATTACGGTGTATTGAATAACGCACTTGATATGATTCAATCTTATTTGTCTGATAGGATTCAAAGGGTTAATGTTAATGGAATCGACTCTTCTGGCGCTTCTCTATTAATGGGAGTGCCCCAAGGCTCAATATTGGGGCCTTTGTTGTTCTTAATATACGTAAATGACCTTTCATACTTTACGAAAGATCTATGTGAGATAGTGTTATTTGCTGACGACACTTCCTTGATTTTTAAGGTTGATAGATATAAAAAATCAATTGACGACGTAAATGATACTCTCTCACAGGTATTGCACTGGTTTACGACCAACAATTTACTTCTTAACTCAAAGAAAACTAAATGTGTAAAATTCACCATGCCAAATGTAAGGCAGGTCGATACGAGTATTAAGATGAACAATGAATCTATTCAAATCATTAATTCCACCGTTTTTCTCGGTATAACTATAGATGCGAAATTGCAGTGGAGTCCCCATATTGCTGCCTTGGCAGGAAGACTAAGTTCCGCTGCATATGCAGTAAGAAAAATTACGCGTCTGACTGATATCGAAACGGCAAGACTGGTCTATTTCAGCTATTTCCACAGTGTGATGTCATATGGTCTACTGTTGTGGGGGTCTGCTGCTGACATACAAACTATTTTTGTATTACAGAAAAGGGCCATCCGCGCTATATACAGCCTTAGATCACGTGACTCACTTAGGGAAATATTTAAAGAAATAAATATTTTAACCGTGGCTTCCCAATTTATCCTCGACTGCATTATGTATGTACGTAAGAACTTGCACACTTTTCCAAAAAAGTCCGATAGTCATAGTCTTAACACCAGAATAAACATAGGCTTGCCGTCCCGGTCCTCAGACTTCATAAAATCGGTAATTCGTTTGTTGGCTTAAGTATTAAGATATTTAATAAGCTACCACAAAATGTCATTAACCTATCACTGGATAAGTTTAAGTCCCATATTAAAACCTGCCTAATGAAGAAAGGTTACTATAGTGTACAAGACTATTTAAATGATAAGGATTCTTGGTCATGTTAATTCATTAATCTTTTGAGTTGTTATTCATAGTAGTCATGGCTCTGAATCCTCTTGAAAAGAAATTAGTCACGTTGTCTATGCTATCATCTTTCAGGTTGATGTTCAGAATCTCAAATGAATGTATAAAAGCTATCATCTCATTGGTTCATTTCATAATTGATGAGCTTTTTGACTTGTCACTAGGGGTGTTCACTTTGAAAAAACATTGATATTTTTTATCGATTCGATACATCAAAACTGTACATCGATGTCTTTCGATGTATCGGATGAAAACATCGAGTACTTTTTCTAAAGTATATTGCAAAGCTAGTCATGTCAAAAAAAGCGTGTCAAAACAGGTCATCATTTCAAAGTGAAAATGTTTGTATTTGAAGGTTATGAAAAAAGCTAAATCCAGTATCTTATTATAGTTTAGATTTAAATTTTTCATAAAATAATAGATCTAACTTCCTTCGTTGTCTCTGTGAATCTGTGTTTACTACAACCGCCCCCTACCCCACCCCCATTCACTGCTTCGGTGGCGTAATGGTTATTGGGTCGCACTATAAAGCGACGGCTGCGCAATAGGTCAATAATTTGTTTTTAAGTCTCTTGAGTTCTTAAGTCTCTTTGATCCCCGTAAATACTTTAACATAATAACTTTATATAAAATTCTGAATAATAAATACGATTGTCCTTTTTTATTAGCTAAAATAAACTTCAAAAGCAATCCACCTCCCAGTTCGCCCCCAATGTGTATTTCAAACATTCGTACCACCTATTCTACGAAAAAATATACTTACACAGAATTGTTTTCTTTCCCGATCAATTAACTTATACAATAAAGAATTTCTGAATCGCGATCTTTTTAATTGCTCCTTGTATAGTATTAAAAGATCAATTTTTAAAATTCATCTCAATAAATATTCCTAATGTAACCTGATTTTATAACCTGTGAGTTATGCATATGACTATCGCATTTCTTCTCTTTGTTCTATAATACATAAAGCTAAGATTACTTATATATGTATCCGTTTATCTCTCTCTTTTCATTTAGATAGAGTAAGTGCGCCAATTATGGACTGGGTCGGTAATATAGACTACCTAAATTTCTCAAATACAGACCGTCGTATGAAGCCATCAGTCGCAGCACGCTAAGTTCCACCCCTCCCGCGGCTCGCTAGTTGCTTGCCGGTGGGCAGAGAGTGCGCGCGTATTCACGGCAGCCATTTTTTGTTTTTATCAACGCGCGATGTAACTTTTAACCTACCTTCGTAAGCTCATAATTTCAGCAAATATTACTGGTTGGGAAAGTGGATTAAACTAAAAGAAAGGTTAGTTATTTTACAATTACTCATATTATGTTGAAATATCCAACAGATTTTATTATTTTCTTAGCAACAATTTTAACCTATAAATGTATGTGTATTATAATATGGACCACCGGCATGTTTTGAATATGGACTAGTGGTCCATATTACAAACAGTCACTTATATTTTAGCTTGTTTGTTTTAGGATGGCATCTACCAATTCTATAACTAAAGGAAAGACGAGACAAACATGGGATAAAGATGCAATGGCAAATGCAATTAAAGCTATACGAGATAAGCAAATGGGTTTTTTGAAAGCATCAAAAACATACGGAGTACCCAAAACTACGCTTATACGCTTATCAAAAATGGAAGACCAATCACTTAGCGACGTTACAAACCACAAACTTGGAAGAAAATCTACTTTGCCAAGTGAATTGGAAGCTGAATTATGTGATTATATTCTTGCAATGGAAAAATCTGGACTTACACGCAGGGACATCAGATCTATGGCTTACCAACTAGCGGAAAAGAATAATTTAAAGCACGCGTTTTCACAAGATAATGAATCTGCGGGAAGATCATGGTTGAGATTATTCCTCAAGCGCCATTCTAACCTATCCTTTCGCCGTCCAACGGGCACATCAATCGCTAGAATGAAAGGATTTAACAAAAAAAATGTAAACGAAGTTTTTGACTTGTTGGAGAGCTCTTTTGATAAAATCCAGTATCCTGCAACCCATGTATATAACGTGGACGAAACTGGCATTTCAGTGGTGCCATCAAAAATGCCGGAGATATTATCACTTAAGGGCAAAAAACAAATAGGAACCGTAACATCTGCAGAACGTGGATCAACGATTACTTGTGTGATATGTATGAGTGCAGGTGACACATTTGTCCCGCCGATGATGATATTCCCGAGGAAACGGGACAATCCGCTACTGATGAAAGGTGCTCGCTCCACTTGGTGCCATCCATGCTTGTCATCCATCCAGATGGATACAACTTGATCTCTTTACTCAATGGTTCGAGCATTTTTTGCAACATGTGAAACCAAATGCTACCTCACCGGTTCTTCTGATTTTAGACGGCCATGCAAGCCACACCAGAAATATTAAAGTAGTAGACTTAGCCAGAGAAAATCATGTTTGCTTGCTGTCTCTGCCTCCACACTCAAGTCACAAAATGCAGCCACTTGACAAAACATTCATGGGTCCATTAAAAAAGTACTTGACTGAAGAAATTCGCAAACGACATAGAATGCAACCTCGACCAGCAACGCATTTTGACATTGCGGAATTATTTGGTCTAGCCTACACACGAGCTCAGCGTGCAGAATTGGCCATTAGCGGTTTTCGTGCAACTGGGATATATCCCGTTAATAGACACGTCTATGAAGATCATGATTTTATTGACGAAGACCTTCCAGAAGTAAAGGGGCCTTCTAATGACTCAGCGCGCGATATAATGACACCAGTTAACACTATTTCCGATAACCCGGTACCTGAGCCAAGGGCTGCTGTAACTCCAGAACCTCAATCTGTGAATGCCTCATTACCCCAGAGCGTTGATGAACATCAACAAGTAAACGCACAACCAGGCGTGCCAACACAGGCTATGAATGATTCAATAGTTAGTCCCTCTACATCATCTAGATCATATTTTTGATTATGATTTATGATTTTCATAATAGGTTTCACTTTGCTCTAACTGTACTTTTGATATAGGTGACTAATTAAGTACTAAATATTGAAGTAAAAATACATTTATCATACTAAAACGGAATCGGGCGCCACCACCGCGAGGGTGTCAAGTATGTACGAGTATAACCAAAATACAAAGTTTGAAATTAGAATTAGTTGAAAAAATTTGGGATTTTAGGTTATTCAAATGTTTTTCTGTGAAAATTGTTACGGTACATTTAAGACATATCTTTTATGTTATAGGTGGCAGACTGGCAGACTAATCACCTGATGGTAAGTGATTGCCAGCATGGACACCCGCAACAGCAATGGTGCGGAATGAGTGATAAGCGTGCTGCCAACTTTTTCCACTTTCCGATTCAGATCTCTGGTAATTCACTCACTGTATATCCAGTAAGTTTTCAACAGGGTAGATGTTATTAACCTAAAGATATTATGTTTTACATTCGTCTTTGTACACACAGCGTCACATTGAGTTACCCTCGTTGGAAGCGCGCGCTATAGTTGCCCGAATTCCTGAACAAATCAACGAAGTCATGCGCGGAATGCTAGTATTAATAAGATTTCAAGTTTATCACGAAATTGTAATAAACTTAGCTCGGTTATATGGTACAACTAAGTACCTTTTCACCGCGACTTTGGTTCACGTGAAATTTGGTAAGCGTTCCGCCCGAGTTGAAAAATTAACCTATATCTCCCCGCCCCACCTCTAGATCTGTTATTTACAAGTTTTATTAATATCTTTTCTTAAAAATATTGACACGTATACCTACGCGTGTTAGACAGAGAGCCTAAGCCACAAGCGGAGCGGGGGCACCCCGCTACCTACCGCATTCCATATCTACTATTGATATTCGAGTAGCTCGCTTTTAACGTTTATGGTTATCATGATACATGCAGGTAAACACTTAATAATTTCGTCAATTGTGAACTCTATGACATAAAATTAAACTAATATAAAGAAATTTTGACAAAGATAAATTTATAGTTATTTTTCATCAGTGAGACTTGATAGGGTCCTATCTAAATAAGTAAATAAAAAGCGGACTGTAGAAACATAGATGCTGGTTTATTGCCAATTCACGGAGTTCATATATCGCGGTTCAGTGGCGTCCCGGGATGGTCCGTGTGTGGCCGGGCGTAGGAGGCAAAGCAAAGTGGCCCGGGGAACGGCGACGCGGTGGACCACGGCGTAGTGACCGCTGTGACGTCACGGCCCCTCCGCACGTCTCCTCCCGCGCGTACATGAAGGCTGCTGAAGGCTTCAAGACTCTGGAAGGGGACAGATGTTATTAAATGCCCTCCGAATGGTTCCCCTCTTGGTCTTGATTTCGGCGACCCTGACGACCCCGTCACTACCAGGATAAACATTTGTGACTCTTCCCAAAGACCACAGAAGTGGTGGAAGAGTGTTTTCTTTGATGACGACAAGCGAGCCTGATTTCAGTTTGTTTCTTGAGGACTGCCACTTCAATTTCTGCTGCAACAAGCTGACGTATTCCATGGAGAAGCGATGCCAAAAGTGTTGCTTAATATGCTCTATGCGCTTGAATCGCTCTAAGCGAGTAATGTTGGCATTCGCTATCTGTGGGTGTGAAATAGATGTAAGTGGCCGTCCGATTAGGAAATGGGCAGGAGTTAAAGGGGACAGGTCGGTAGGGTCAGAAGAAAGATGGATCAAAGGACGAGAGTTCAAAATAGCCTCAATTTGAGTGAGACATGTGGCCATCTCCTCATAAGTTAGGTGCGTAGCGTCCAATAGCCGCTTGAGGTGGTGCTTAGTAGAGCGAACGGCTGCCTCAGCTAAGCCGTTGAAGTGGGGGGTGTACGCTGGAATAAATTTAATCTGCCACCGACTCGCATTATATTATTCGAGTCTAAAAAGGGTGATAAAGAAAGAAGACGATTTTTATGAGGTAACGATTTGTTTGATTTGAGAATGGCATACTCATCCGGAAACATTTCGATTTGTGATTTTTTAATTATTGAGTTAAATGATTTTTTAAGTTCTTCAACAGATAGATGTCCAGTTAATTTATTATGTTTATTTTTACAATTGTATATACATCTCAATAAGTATGCCATTGATCTTTGCAATGAAATCAACTTAGAGTTTTTGTTAATAAAGCTACTAACTAAATCTACAAAGCCACTAACTACATCAGCATTAGGGTTGTCAGTGCGGGCTACGGAACAAGACACTAGTTCTGGTAGATCGTGTTTCACGCTTTGGTTGGGCATTTCAGGCCAATGCGTTTCATCCTTTGTTAAGAAGGTGGGACCTAGCCACCACAAGGTAGAACTGCTGATAAGATCAGCCTTCAGCCCGCGGGAAACAAGATCCGCCGGATTGTCGGCCGACGGTACGTAACTCCACGTGTGACGCTCGGTGCTCTCCTGAATTTCATGAACACGGTTTTTTACGAAACTTTTAAGTTCACTAGATGGAGTCGTTAACCATCCCAACACTATGGTAGAATCGCACCAAAATCTACATTTAGTTATTGGTATAGTCAAAGCAGCTAACACCTTAGTACACAGTCTTGATGCCAATAAAGTTTTAGACTGTGAATTTAAATCAATATCTGATAAACTGTAAATATTATTTGATTTATGGGTAGATGGGGTAATATGTGATTTTGGGGAAGATGGGGCAATTTGTGATTTTTGGGAAGATAGGGCAATTTGATCAAGAATGAATTTACTATTTGATTTAAATTTACGTAAATTAAAATGTGCTTTTTTTAATGTTGAAATTACATCTTTGCAAATGCTTATTGTTTTTTCTATAGATGATGAACCACCTAAATAATCGTCGACGTAAAAATCTCTTTGAATGGCCTGTTTTACGTCGTCGTTAGGTGCACTAGATGCCAAACTAACCAAACACTTGGTAGCTAAATACGGGGCTGATGCCGTCCCGTAAGTTACCGTATTAAGAGTGTATGTTTTTAAGGGTTTGGAACTATCGCTACGAAAGATTATTTGTTGGAGCGGGCGTTGAATAGGGTTAATTTCAATTGCCCTATACATTTTTTCAACATTACCCGTGATGACATATTTGTGCTGTCGAAAGCGTAATAATATTGAGTATAAGTTCTCTTGCACAGTGGGACCAACCATTAATATATTATTTAGTGACAGACCTGAAGTGGTGGTGGCTGAACCATCAAAAACGGTCCTAAGACGAGAAGAGGTACTAGACTCACGCAAGACCCCATGATGAGGCAAAAAATAACTGGTATGATCCTGTTGAAGACAGCTAGCTGAAGGCTCACTATTTTCAGTCATGTGACCTAGATTCTCATATTCGAGCATAAAGTCTAGGTACATATCTTTAAAATAAGGATCCCTCGAGAACCTACGCTCTAAAGATAAGAAACGGCACTTAGCCTGTTGATATGAGTCGCCTAAGACTGAAGGGTCTTCCTTCAGCGGCAAAGTTACAACGAAGCGGCCATTATCTTTACGAGTGGTATTTAAAATGAAACTCTGCTCACAGGCACGTTCTTCGGGGGATAGTGAGTGCTTTGCTGCTACAGTATCAAGTTCCCAGAAACGAGACAAGTCTGGGTTGGGGTCCACGTTTAAAAAATGACAAACGGGAGAATGAGAAGAGTGCTTAAGGCGGGCAACATGCCCAGAAACTAACCAACCTAGTTTCGTTTCATATAACTTGGGCTGATTTTTACCCAAGTTAATTTGATTGTGACCTAAGACGGACCAAAATACATCGGCCCCCACTAAGATGTCTATGACAGACGGTACATGAAAGGTTGGGTCGGCAAGACATATTCCTTTGGGAAGAGGAATATGTTCGACATCAATAAAGGAAGAAGGCAAACACTGAGTGATTTGCGGCAGTATAAGACAGTCAACAGTAATTTTATAATCATCATGAATGGACATTAACGTAAGACTGCAAGACTGTGTACTTAAAGAAGAATGATTGTTGATACCTGTCACCGTCGAGTTCGCACCGCGGCGCGACAGACCCAGCTTACCGCACAGAGACTGTGTTATGAAATTCGCCGTGCTGCCATTGTCGAGCAGCAAGCGCGCGGAGTGCACGTTTCCGCGTTCGTCTAGCACGCGCACCTTCGCTGTGGAAAGCAATACATGCGAACCTGTAGTATGATGTGGTGACTCATGGGAATTATTTGTGAAATTACTAAAGTTATTCACTAGGATAGAAGGCACATGAGACGGTTCCGATTCATGTAAGTGCAAGAGTGTGCTATGTCTCTTTTTGCAGTACCTACAAGGGACAAGACTGCATTTGTTTTCAAAGTGACCTGGTCGTAAACAATTAAGACACACCTTCACCTCCTTGGCCTTATTTAGCCTATCCTCAATAGAAAGGGACCTAAACGTTTGACAGTTAAATAAATGATGATTTTCATTACATAGGGGACATTTAAAGATTTTTTGTTTATTATTATTATTATTAACGTTTTGATTTGATCTAAAAGTTTTATTACTGTAAATATTATTTTTATTATTATTTTGTACAGTGTCTATAAGAAAGTTTGAATTTTGTTTGTAATTATTTTTTTGTATTTTACCTGTTTCTTGTAATGTCTCCAGTAAGTCTGCCCTGTTGCTAAGAAAGGTAATGAAAACATTTAAAGAAGGAGGGTCTGTGAGATCATTTCTGTGCTCTTCCCAGACCCTGTGAGTTACGCTATCCAATTTTTCCGCCATTATATGTATAATTAAAGTATCCCAATACTTAGTAGGTTGATTCAATGATGATAAGGCGCGCAAGTTTTTATTAGTTACATCAATCATATTACGAATTGAAGTAAAAGATTCTTTTTGCATTTGCTGAACACTAAACAATGCTTGGACATGATTGTTGACGAGTAATCTCTTGTTGTCGTACCTGTCGCATAACAACTTCCAAGCCGCATCGTAATTATCAGCTTTAAAATCTAAATTATCAATTACTAGCAAAGCGCTGCCTTTCAATGAAGCATGTAAATAATGCAATTTATTAATTTTATCAATATCCTTTCTTGAATGAATTAATGATATGAAAGTGTCCCTATATTTGAGCCAGTGCTGATAGTGACCATGGAAAATGGGCAAGTCAATTTTAGGCAATCGAACGCAATTAGAATTTGAAGCACTCGCCTGTACATCATCGACGCACGATACGGAACCATCCATAGGTCGCTGGTTCAATCCGGCTCGAAGGACCAATGATAGGGTCCTATCTAAAAGAGTAAATAAAAAGCGGACTGTAGAAACATAGATGCTGGTTTATTGCCAATTCACGGAATTGATATATCGCGTTTCGGTGGCGTCCCGGGGTGGTCCGTGTGTGGCCGGGCGTAGGAGGCAAAGCAAAGTGGCCCGGGGAACGGCGACGCGGTGGACCACGGCGTAGTGACCGCTGTGACGTCACGGCCCCTCCGCACGTCTCCTCCCGCGCGTACATGACCGGTTGTGGACAGACTGGAATTATCTCTCTCAATATGTCGGTGAGTATTTTAATTATTGTGTGATCTTTTTTAAATATAATTTTGTTTAAATATGTATTTATAATTAAGTATACTAAGTATAGAAATGTCTAGCGGCCTCCATTCAATCTTACTCATATTTTTCGTTGCTGATTCTATTAAATAGTTATCTACTTTTCACAGTACCTACCTAATACTTTCTGCTATTTTACTTTTCAGGACTCCGAGAGCGACGTCTTGTAACTTCATTCCTATGAATACCATAGTCGAGCCGAGAAGTGAGAAGAGACTAAATCTTGACCCTCCAAGCAAAAAACTGAAGAATGCCCCTTCCGTCTTTTCGTGTGCCAAAAAACGAACGTGGGGTGGAAAATTAATAAGAATAGAGAGAGATATACGATGTCGATCAATTTTCTAAAGAAACGGATTCATTGTGCCAGTGTGATGCGGAAATTTGTGTCCAGCATGTTGTAAAAAATGCATATTTAGATGATATTTATAAATCGGTAAAGGATCTTATTACTAAAGTTACAGACAATGTAAATATTTCATAATAAATTCTGAAGAATATTCTAACAATCGTTTTATTTACACATGCTTACATTTTACAGTAGGCCTACAGACAGCTACACATCAGGTTGCTAGAATCTGCCAAATTTCCTCAATGGATATTGAGTCAAACACGTTTGACATAAATGCGAGAATCCAATGAGGGAATTTGACCGTTTTGTATAAGTATTTTAGCATGTATGCAAATACTACCTACATTGGAATTTATCCTTTATGCGTTCGGTGTTATAAACTATATTCCAATGCATAACAAATCGTTGTATGATGTCACACCGTATTGCATTATTATTTGTAAATAATATACGGTCCTAATAAAATAATACGTATAGTCAGCGTCAGGTCAAGCCTACAGTGCAAAAATAACACGCGTATCTCAGACATAAGGAGGGTCCAAAGTCCAACAAGGTAACGTCCAACATGAAGCCGTCTGTATGTCTGTACTCATCTCAACAAACAAGGATCATTTGTACAGCGACAGATAAGAAATGGATTGTAAACATTTGCATCTGTATAGTTAGCAAATGTTATAATAGTATCTACCTATAAAATTTTATCGAAATGAATAGTTGATTTAATAAACCATTAAATGACGTTCGAAATGTAATTTCTGTTTTCGATTGGCTAATAGAATAGTGATCCTGAGCATTATTATGGAGATAATCGGGAGTTTCCAGATCTTCTTTGATCTGGAAACCCCGATTATCTCCTACTGGCGGCGGAGCGCGAGCGAGAGGCTGACCCTCTCGCCCCCGCGATCCGCAAGGCACGTAGAGGGAGGAGACGACGCCAATACTTGCGTCTCCTTCCCCTGCAAGGAGCAGGTCCGCTGGTGCGTAGGGCTGTAACCCAACCACCAGCATTGCACGGACCTCCTTCTACGCCTGGTGGGGACGGCACGACTCTCTTGGCTGTCCCCATCCCTCCCCCCGACCCCGGGGGGAGAAACGCCGTGCCCGCCGTGCAGGCGGGCGTCCCTGTCCGGGGGGTGACGTGGTGAAAGGCTTCGAGCTTTGGCCCCATGTCACTCGCCCACCCATGGACAGATGAGGGAGAGTCCCAGGAGTTTTAGTCGGTATGCCTCTGGCCGGCTTCTCCTTAGGAGAAGCCGTCGCCAGAGGAGAGTCCGACATAACCCATCCGTTTACAGACGGATGGGTATGCGTGACGCATTTCTACTGGGTAAAAAAAAAAGGAACACACTGGGTAGCCTATGTCAAAAAAATGGTTACTGTGAATATTTTGATAGTTTTGGTGACTTAAAGCCTCCAGTAGAATTATTAATTATTTAAGAAACATGCCAATTAGTTACAATTATGAACTGTACCAAAAATTTGGCACTATAAATTGTGGTCACCTCTGTTTGTTTTTTTTTTAATTTTTGGAAAAAACATTTAAATAATGAATAAAATAGAGAATCATTATCAGTATAAACATGTCTTTCACTGTGTCGATAACTGGTAGAGACGCTTCTTCGGTAACAAACTACTCTTCTACTTTTGAATTAAGTGGACAGTATGAGTGCGGTCTTCTGTATTTTTCTACATTCAACTCTTTCCCTAATATAGATGAAAGAAACAATAAATTGTATTACGGAAATAATGAAGTTATAAAAATACCTGAAGGATCGTATGAATTACAAGATATTTGTTATCTTTATCTTCAGTGCAACATAAAAAATGCTACATTGAAATTAACTGCTAATAACAATACTTTAAAAACAAGTATTTTCTGTTCAGAAGATATTTACTTCAATAAAACAGATTTGATTGGCAAGATTTTAGGTTTTAGCCTTGAAACTGTAAAACCGAATATAAAGACTGAGTCTCAGTATCCTGTCAACATTTTATCAACGACCATAGTACGGATCGAATGTGATGTTGTGAATGGATCATATGTGAACGGAGAAGCGAGTCATATAATTTATGAATTCGTGCCAAACGTACCACCTGGTTATCGGATTATTGAAATACCTAAAAATTTAATCTACTTTCCGGTCAACCAAAGTTCAATAAGTGCTATCAATATAAGATTGTTAGACGGAGAAAATAAACAAATTAACCTACGCGGTGAAGAAGTACAGTTGTATTTACACTTTAGGAAAAAATGTTAAATTTCAATAAAAACCTCTCTGTTTCTCAAAATCAAATCAGTTCCAAGAGAACCTCGCACAAAAGAGCACCACTTCATGCTAAAAAGAAGCTGACCAAAAAATAAGGAATTCTTGAAGATACTTGGATTGATAAAATGAACGTTTTAAATATTTCTCAATCTCCGTCACATGAAAACAGCATTGAAAGTTTTAAATTTCATTCATACAAACCATATGTTACAAGTTTCAACAAGAATGATGAAATACGAATACCCATTAATCAGCAAGATTTTTACGTGTTACCTGCGCTCAGCAGTTTGTATATCGAGGGCAGAGCCGACGTGTATAAACATAACAGTACTACAAAAGAAAAGGAAACAGTATCAAACGTGCATTTTGTTAACAATCCTAAATGTGCAAATGTTTGGGGTTGGTCTCCCAATGGTATATCCAATACTAATAACGGCGTATTTTCAGCTTCTATTCCTCTTAATAAAATGTACGGTTTACCGTACGTTAACAAATTTTTCATATTCTTTGATGAACTTTTTATAGGATTCTGACAGTGTTTCGTCCTTGGATATTCTCTTTTCCAACTGCTTGAATTGAATGATAGCCTTAGACCTTGAAGCTCCGAGCTGTTCCTGGTAGTCTGGTTTCATCGGAAGTGCGACTTCATACCTTCCGCATTCCAAACGTCTAGTAGTGGCCAAATAGATTTCTTCACAATACTGTTCTTCTTTTGCCATAGTTGTTGATGATTGATGAATATCTTCAATTTCCCAAAATAGACAAAATCCTCGACTTCATTAATGACCACATTGCAGTTGAACATTTTAACGTTTCCCGATAATATCCAGCCCAGTTTAGCTTGCTGGGCTATAGGCGCTTGAGGCGACCCTTTTATAAGTCTATTCATAATGATCTCCGAATAAATGCTCGCATCCAATAATAAGTCAATTGGGCCTGATATATTATACTCTGGATCTGCGAGGTTTATATTTTGTAAGTGGAGCCATGATCGTTTACTAAAGGTGGCGTTTGGTAAACAATTGATGACCCTTGATATGACAAGGGCTTGAGTGGTGAAACTGTAGTCATCATAAATTGACTCGCAATTCATGGTTATTATTCCTTTGCTCTGTTTCGAAGAAACTCCAATGCCTGATACTGCAGCATTAACCTTTTGTCTCTGTAATCCCAATATCTGAGTGGCATTCTTAGATATAAGTGATATTTGAGAGCCCTGGTCTAGTATGATAAAGGTATTGTCTGCCGCCTTAACCTTTAATGATAAGGTCGTGAGCAATATTTCTTCATCTTCGGCGGCCACGTGATTCACGTTATGTTGTCTGTCAGCTGACGAACTAGATGTGCTGACGTTGTTGTTCGATGGACTTGATGTCGATGAACTTGCTGACCACTCGGAATGCGTGTTGTCATTATGTAGTAGCGTATTATGCTCGCCATTGCAAATATGACACCGTCGCGTGTATAGACACGGTTTACCAAAGTGTTTGTATAAACAATTTTGGCATATTTGTTGTTTCGTAACTAGCCTAAATCTGGCTTCCAGCTACGAATTACGGACTCTTTTACATTGGTAAAGATGATGAGCACCAGGGCAAATAGGACATTTTGGCGTAAATGTAGGTGCTGCACGATAAGTTTGAGGCGACCTTTGATAATGAAATATTCCTTTTGGAGGGTGGCGATTCATTGCAGTGCCCTTGGATACAGGCTTTTCTTTGTCCTTTTTACTGATGGGCTCAAGAGCGGCGAACTTGATTTCAATTAAGTTCATTATTTCGTCGATAGATGGCAGATCCCTGGGTGATTTCCGTGATTCTTTATAATCTCTGTACGTGTCCACGCCCAACTTCTTCGCTATGAGATGCACTAAAAGCGGATCCCAAGTGGTGGTGTCATTCCATGTCATTGTGGATGGCGTGTATGCACTCCATCGTTGTGTCACGGAGTCGTTTCAACTCAAATGACGTTTGTTTTTGAACGTATGGTTGTGATAAGAATGTCTCGATGTGATTGGTAAACAAGTCGTAAGGATTGTTATAAGGGTGGGTCAGGATTTCCCATGCAGTATCGTAATTTTCTGATGATATCTGGAGATGCTGGATGAGTCTTTCAGCTTCACCTCTCATCTTGGCTTTTAGGTGTTGCATCTTTTGTGATTTGCTAAGAGCAGTGTTGTTGTGTATCGTCTCACTAAGAAGGTAGGTCACTGCGCGTATCTTCCAGTAAAGACGGGTATCTCCACCTTGGGTGTTGATTGCTGAAGATGAGTTGTTGAACACAGCTTTCGATTCAAATCCCTCTTAATGTTATTGTATTTTTCTTCGAAGCTATCGAACTCAGCGTCATACTTCACGTCTTTGCCTTGTAGAATGTTGTCCATACGAAGGTGTAATTCTTCAATTACACGCCAACGATGTGAGAGGTCTCTGAGTTGGTCTTCGATTTCCCACTTTTCTTCAATGGTGTTGATATTGATACGCTTGATGATACGAGTAAACGCTCTAAAGTTAGTTCTCTGTTGGGAGAGTAACTCTTCCGTCTGGTAGTTCGGAGCAGGATCACGATCTTCTCCCAAACTGACAGGTACATGTTCAAATCTCAATTTGGTATCATCTTGAGTTTCTTGGCTCGGATTTTCGGCAAGTGATGAGGGTTGGTAATTTGCCATGATTTTTCTCTCCTTTTCATAGTATTCGAGTATTCTCCCATAAATATTTTGGGTGAAATATTCAAAATTCAAAATTCAAAAGTTCTTTATTTGCATCTATCTATCTATCTATCTATCTATTCTATTCTATTCTATTCTATTCTATTCTATATTATATAAAGCTGGATTACCACTGACTGACTGACTGACTGATCAGGGGTATTTTTGGGGTTGTCGGGGGTTGTTTTCGCTTATTTTTTTTTTTTACGTTGGGGTATTTTTTTAATCAACGCAGGTTTTTGACATTTGGTGGAAAAAAAATGGACGGGAAGCGCGCCGTTGCGCTTTTGTTTTTTTTTTTTTTAAATGCAACGGTTATGTTTTGACATTTGTCTTAGAATCGCCCATTGTTTTTTTGATTGGCACCGGGAAAATTTTTCGAAAAAACAAAATGGCCGCGCCACCATCTTGGATTGAAAATTGTATTTGGATCTCTTTTCGCGGAATCGTAGCGGAGGGAGGCGCGGGTGGATTTTCTAAATTCTTTTTTTAATCTGTCACAATTATGTTCGACTCTCAAACGTCATTTGCGATTTTTCGAAATCCAAGATGGCGCCGCGTCTGGCGGCCATTTTGTCGGGGAGAAAAATTGCCTTTTTTCAAGTTGATTTTTCGGGGAGATGGCAACATCGGAGCTGGTAGGTTTGTTCCGGGCGTCGGGGGGTAATTTATCAGAGTGTTGCCAGGACTGAGAAATTCTACCAAATTTTTGGTAGTTTTTGGGCCACGGCCCCGAATAGTAGAAAAAAAAAGTGGTCTCTTTGGTGAAAATCGAGTATGCAGTCTGATGACAATCGGGACTCGCAATGACCTTCAGGTAGCTTTTTGCTAAAATTCTGGCAACACTGGAAATGGTGGCAAAAAATAATTTTGGGGTGTCGCCGACTTTGAGGAGCTCCTTGGACGAGGTTATCGTAGATGGAAAAAAAATAAAAATTGTCTCTGATTGGCCATATAGTTTAGTCTATGGCACGGGTACGGGCTGTCAAAAATACAAGATGCCGGACGAGCTGGCGGCCATTTTGTAAATTTGTAAAATTTTCGAAAATTTCAACGTGATTTTTTTGACACATGGCGACACTTGAGCGAGTTGTAATGTATCGGGCGGGTGTGAGTCTTGCTTGCGTGTATTGCCATGTCGAAAAATATTTTGGCAATTTTTGATAGTTTGCGCGCCAGGGCCCGAAAAGGTGCCGAGTCGAAATAGCCATTTTTGGGGCAAAAAAATCTCAAGACGCCATTGACAGGGTTAGTCCAAATGACATTTGACTATTTTTAGCACCCTGACCTGGCAACACTGGGAGCTGTGGAGAAAAACATTTTTGCGACATGGTCATTTTCGGCGATAGTTATTGGTCCTCTGGTATTAATTAAAAAAAAAAGTAAAAATTTGGTTCGATCTCGTTTATGGTGTAGTATATGGGAAAAATACGGATTTTTTGAAATTCAAAATGGCGGATGAGACAGCGGCCATTTTCTAAAAAGTTGAGTTTTCGAAAATTTTTAAAGTGGGTTTTCGGGCAGATGGCGCCACTTGACGCGAAATTTAGACGGAACCTTTATTGTTGAGCTTGATAAGGGCTATGCGACAGTGAAATAAAAAATTCGAATTTTTGTGTAATTTCTGAGAATTACCCTAAAACGTAAAATTGCAAATTTTCAGTTTCTGAGTATGAGGTCTTGTCAAAAAGTGACATGCGATGCCATTTTTGGCCAATTTGGCATCCTAACCTGGCAACACTGGGAGCTGTTGAGAAAAACATTTTTGCGACATGGTCATTTTCGAGATAGCTTTTTGGTCCTCTGGTATTCTTTGAGGAAAAAAGTAAAAATGTGGTTCGGTCTTGTTTATGGTGTAATATATAGGAAAAATACGGATTTTTTGAAATTCAAGATGGCGGACTAGACAGCGGCCATTTTGTGAAAAGTTTAGTTTTCAAAAATCTTTAAAGTGGGTTTTCGGGCAGATGGCGCCACTTGACGCGAATTTTTGACATAACCTTTATTGTTGAACTTGACAAGAGCTATGTGGTGATGAAAAAAAAAATTAGAATTTTTGGATACATTTATTCTTCACTTGATTACGGCCTGCTCCTCTGGGGAAATAGCACAGACATTGATAGGGCTTTTATTGCTCAGAAAAAATGTATACGAGCCATGCTGGGACTAGTCCCAGATGAACCGTGTAAGCCGTTTTTTAAGAAATTACGAATATTGACATTGCCATGTATGTATATTTTAAATTTGGTATGTTTTGTTAAATCCAATAATGAGTTGTTTACGAAATTCAAAGATGTGTCACAGAGAGTCTTGAGATACCCTGATAGACTTACCCATAGTGTGAGACCTAGGAGTAGCATTTATGTGAAAAGTTGCTCAGCCATGTGTATTAAGGTGTTTAATGCGTTGCCAATAGAATTCCAATCTCTCCCAAGAAGGCGGTTTAGGCACACAGTGAAGTTTTGGCTCCAGGAACAATGCTTCTATTCTGTTGAGGAGTACATGCAACTTATGTTTAGGTCCAGGCACTGATGGAACCTGATGTAAAATGCTTTATTTTTGTAAATTTGACTGTGATATGTATGTACCTACCGATTTTGTGCCATTTTAATTCTTTTTAATTCTACTTAATCCTGATTAATTTATTTTATTTCATACAACGTGACATCTTTTAGAATTAAATTTAATGTTAATTTATATTTGCATGCTACAGGATAGCGAGACATGTTCGCACATATATATATTCTTTAAATGTAACACCTTACCATGTACCATGTTTCTTGTGAATAAATATGATTATGATTATGATTATGATAATTTCTGAGAATTAGCCCAAAACGAAGATTTGCAAATTTTCGGTTTCCGAGTATAAGGTCCTGTCAAAAAGTGACATCCGATGTCATTTTTGGCCAATCAAAGCGTGTATGAGTATTTGCTGTGGAAAAAAAAGAAAATGAAAATTTGACCTGGTAGTAGACTGTCCCATACATTTTGTACTGAAGTTGACTTCAAAGTACCTACTAAAGGAGTTGTATGGGGAAATTAAAATATTCAACCCAAGTCGGGGAATCGAGGCGGAGCGCCGCGTAGGGCGAAGCCCGGAGCGGCCATTTCATCAAGCAACACTACTAAATCCAAGCAGGGCGCCGCGTAGGGCGCAGCCCGGAGCGGCCATTTTATCATAAATCAGCAGCAAAACCAAGCGGAGCGCAGCGTAGGGCGAAGCCCGGAGCGGCTATTTCATCACTTGTTATACCAACAAAACAAAGCGAAGCGCCGCGTAGGGCGAAGCCCGGAGCGGCCATTCCATCTCAAGTGATACTACAAAAACCAAGCGGAGCGCCGCGTAGGGCGCAGCCCGGAGCGGCCTTTTCTTACTATATAGGTAAGATATGGCGAAGGCGGAGCGCCGCGTAGGGCGCAGCCCGGAGCGGCCATTTTATCATAAATCAGCAGCAAAACTAAGCGGAGCGCCGCGTAGGGCGAAGCCCGGAGCGGCCATTACATCACTTGTTATACCAACAAAACAAAGCGAAGCGCCCCGTAGGGCGAAGCCCGGAGCGGCCATTTTATCATAAACCAGCAGCGAAACCAAGCGGAGCGCCGCGTAGGGCGCAGCCCGGAGCGGCCATTTCAATCACGCGGTCACATGGAAAAACCTAGCGAAGCGCCGCGTCGGGCGCAGCCCGGGGCGGCCTTTTTTCTTACTATATAGGGAAGACATGGTGAAGGCGGAGCGCCGCGTAGGGCGAAGCCCGGAGCGGCCATTCTCCTGAACAGTGACTACGAGACTAAAGCAGAGCGCCGCGTAGGGCGAAGCCCGGAGCGGCCATTTTATCACAAATCAGCAGCAAAACTAAGCGGAGCGCCGCGTAGGGCGAAGCCCGGAGCGGCCATTTCATCACTTGTTATACTAACAAAACAAAGCGAAGCGCCGCGTAGGGCGAAGCCCGGAGCGGCCATTCCATCTCAAATGATACTACAAAAACCAAGCGGAGCGCCGCGTAGGGCGCAGCCCGGAGTGGCCATTCCATCTCAAGTGATACTACAAAAACCAAGCGGAGCGCCGCGTAGGGCGCAGCCCGGAGCGGCCATTACATCACGACTCATAACACAAAAACCAAGCGGAGCGCCGCGTAGGGCGAAGCCCGGAGCGGCCATTTCATCAAGCAACACTACTAAATCCAAGCAGGGCGCCGCGTAGGGCGCAGCCCGGAGCGGCCATTTTATCATAAATCAGCAGCAAAACCAAGCGGAGCGCAGCGTAGGGCGAAGCCCGGAGCGGCTATTTCATCACTTGTTATACCAACAAAACAAAGCGAAGCGCCGCGTAGGGCGAAGCCCGGAGCGGCCATTCCATCTCAAGTGATACTACAAAAACCAAGCGGAGCGCCGCGTAGGGCGCAGCCCGGAGCGGCCTTTTCTTACTATATAGGTAAGATATGGCGAAGGCGGAGCGCCGCGTAGGGCGCAGCCCGGAGCGGCCATTTTATCATAAATCAGCAGCAAAACTAAGCGGAGCGCCGCGTAGGGCGAAGCCCGGAGCGGCCATTACATCACTTGTTATACCAACAAAACAAAGCGAAGCGCCCTGTAGGGCGAAGCCCGGAGCGGCCATTTTATCATAAATCAGCAGCAAAACCAAGCGGAGCGCCGCGTAGGGCGCAGCCCGGAGCGGCCATTTCAATCACGCGGTCACATGGAAAAACCTAGCGAAGCGCCGCGTCGGGCGCAGCCCGGGGCGGCCTTTTTTCTTACTATATAGGGAAGACATGGTGAAGGCGGAGCGCCGCGTAGGGCGAAGCCTGGAGCGGCCATTCTCCTGAACAGTGACTACGAGACTAAAGCAGAGCGCCGCGTAGGGCGAAGCCCGGAGCGGCCATTTTATCACAAATCAGCAGTAAAACTAAGCGGAGCGCCGCGTAGGGCGAAGCCCGGAGCGGCCATTTCATCACTTGTTATACGAACAAAACAAAGCGAAGCGCCGCGTAGGGCGAAGCCTGGAGCGGCCATTCCATCTCAAATGATACTACAAAAACCAAGCGGAGCGCCGCGTAGGGCGCAGCCCGGAGCGGCCATTCCATCTCAAGTGATACTACAAAAACCAAGCGGAGCGCCGCGTAGGGCGCAGCCCGGAGCGGCCATTACATCACGACTCATAACACAAAAACCAAGCGGAGCGCCGCGTAGGGCGCAGCCCGGAGCGGCCATTACATCACGACTCACACCACAGAAACCAAGCGGAGTGCCGCGTCGGGCGCAGCCCGGGGCGGCCTTCTAACTACATAAAAAAGACGCGGTTAAAGCGGAGCGCCGCGTAGGGCAAAGCCCGCAGCGGCCACATTCTACCAATTATGATCTCAACTTGCAACACCAAAAATCTACCCTCAAACCCCATCCAACCCTGCCCAAGGACACACATTTGATCTATCCTTGGGCGTGGAAAAGATAAAGGGCAACTGTCACAAACGGTGCATCGCCTCATGCAAGTTCGCGAGGCCGCAGGCCGAGCTGCGTCTCGCGAGGCCGAAGGCCGAGCTCCGCGGAGGGCGAAGCCCGTAGCGTCGCCGCACAGGGCGCAGCCCGCAGCGCGGCCAAGCGTCGCAGACCTAGCTCGAAGGCGCGCCCGCGCAAAGCGCGACGCGTCAAAAAGCTAGTCTATCTATCTATCTATCTATCTATCTATCTATATTTCTATCTATATTATCTATCTATATATCTATCTATCTATCTATCTATCTATATATCTTTCTATCTTTCTATCTTTCTATATCTATCTATATTATATATAGCTGGATTACCACTGACTGACTCACTGACTGATCAGGGGTATTTTTCGGGGTGTTGGAGGTTGTTTTTCGATTTTTTTTCTTTTTTGGTGTTATTGTTTTTTTAATCAACGCAGGTTTTTGACATTTGGTGGAAAAAAAATAGACCGCAAGCGCGCCGTTGCGCTTTTGTTTTTTTTTTTTAAATGCAACGGTTATGTTTTGACACTTGTCTTTGAATTGCCCATTGTTTCTTTAATTGGCACGGGGAAAAAAAATTTAAAAAACAAAATGGCCGCGCCGCCATCTTGGATTGAAAATTGAATTTGGATCTCTTTTCGCGGAATCGTAGCGGAGGGGGGCGCGGGTGGATTTTCCAAATTCTTTTTTTAATCTGTTGCAAAAGTATTCTACTTTCAAACGCTTGGTGGGATTTTTTAAAATCCAAGATGGCGCCGCGTCTGGCGGCCATTTTGTCGGGGGGAAAAATTTGCCTTTTTTTCAAATTGATTTTTCGGGGAGATGGCAACATCGGAGCGGGTAGGTTTGTTCCAGGCGTCGGAGGGCAATTTATCCGAGTGTTGCCATGACTGAGAATTTCCACCATATTTTTGGTAGTTTTTGGGCTACGGCCCCGAATAGTAGAAAAAAAAAGTGGTCTTTTTAGCAAAAATCGAGTATGCAGTCTGATGGCAATCGGGGCTCGCAATGACCTCCAGGTAGTTTTTTGCTAAAATTCTGGCAACACTGGAAATGGCGGCAAAAATAAATTTTGGGGTGTCGCCCACTTTGAGGAGCTCCTAGGACGAAGATATCGTAGATGGAAAAAAAATAAAAATTGTCTCTGATTAGTTATATAGTTTAGTCTATGGCACGGGTACGCGCTGTCAAAAATCCAAGATGGCGGACGAGCTGGCGGCCATTTTGTAAATTTGTAATTTTTTTGAAAATTTCAACGTGATTTTTTTGACACATGGCGACACTTGAGCGAGTTGACATGTATAGGTCGGGTGTGAGTCTTGCTTGCGTGTGTTGCCATGTCGAAAAATATTTTGGCAATTTTTGATAGTTTGCGCGCCAGGGCCCAAAAAAGAGCCGAGTCGAAATAGCCATTTTTGGGGGAAAAAAATCTCAAGAGGCTATCGACAGGGTTAGTCCAAATGACATTTGACTATTTTCAGCACCCTGAACTGGCAACACTGGGAGCTGTTGAGAAAAACATTTTTGCGACTTGGTCATTTTCGAGATAGCTTATTGGTCTTCTGGTATTCATTGAGGAAAAAAATAAAAATGTGGTTCGGTCTTGTTTATGATGCAGTATATGGGAAAAATACGATTTTCTTGAAATTCAAGATGGCAGACGAGACAGCGGCCATTTTGTGAAAAGTTGAGTTTTTGAAAAAATTCAAAGTGGTTTTTCGGGCAGATGGCGCCACTTGACGCGAATTTCAGCCAGAACCTTTATTGTTGAGCTTAACAAGGGCTACGCGAGAGTGCAATAAAAAATTGGAATTTTTGGATAATTTCTGAGAATTACCCCAAAACGTAAAATTGCAAATTTTAAATTTTTGAGTATTAGGTCCTGTCAAAAAGTGACATGCAATACCATTTTTGGCCGATTTGGCATCCTAACCTGGCAACACTGGGAGCTGTTGAGAAAAACATTTTTGGTCATGGTCATTTTCGGAGATAGTTATTGGTCCTCTGGTATTATTAAAAAAAAAAAGTAAAAATGTGGTTCGGTCTTGTTTATGGTGCAGTATATGGGAAAAATACGGATTTTTTGAAATTCAAGATGGCGGACTAGACAGCGGCCATTTTGTGAAAAATTTAGTTTTCGAAAATCTTTAAAGTAGGTTTTCGGGCAGATGGCGCCACTTGACGCGAATTTTTGACATAACCTTTATTGTTGAACTTGACAAGGGCTACGCTACGGTGAAAAAAAAATTTCGAGTTTTTGGATAATTTCTGAGAATTACCCCAAAATGTAAAATTGCAAATTTTTAGTTTCTGAGTATGAGGTCCTGTCAAAAAGTGACATCCGATGTCATTTTAGGCCAATCAGAGCGGGTATGAGTATTTGCTGTGGAAAAAAAAGAAAATGAAAATTTGACCTGGTAGTAGACTGTCCCATACATATCAAGCAACACTACTAAATCCAAGCGGAGCGCCGCGTAGGGCGAAGCCCGGAGCGGCCATTTCATCACTTGTTATACCGTCAAAATAAAGCGAAGCGCCGCGTAGGGCGCAGCCCGGAGCGGCCATTTTATCACAAATCAGCAGCAAAACTAAGCGGAGCGCCGCGTCGGGCGCAGCCCGGGGCGGCCTTTTTTCTTACTATATAGGGAAGACATGGCGAAGGCGGAGCGCCGTGTAGGGCGAAGCCCGGAGCGGCCATTCTCCTGAACAGTGACTACGAGATCAAAGCAGAGCGCCGCGTAGGGCGAAGCCCGGAGCGGCCATTTTATCACAAATCAGCAGCAAAACTAAGCGGAACGCCGCGTAGGGCGAAGTCCGGAGCGGCCATTTCATCACTTGTTATACCAACAAAACAAAGCGAAGCGCCGCGTAGGGCAAAGCCCGGAGCGGCCATTATAATCACTCGGTCATATGGAAAAACCTAGCGAAGCGCCGCGTCGGGCGCAGCCCGGGGCGGCCTTTTTTCTTACTATATAGGGAAGACACGGCGAAGGCGGAGCGCCGCGTAGGGCGAAGCCCGGAGCGGCCATTTTATCACAAATCAGCAGCAAAACTAAGCGGAGCGCCGCGTAGGGCGAAGCCCGGAGCGGCTATTTCTTCACTTGTTATATTTACAAAACAAAGCGAAGCGCCGCGTAGGGCGAAGCCCGGAGCGGCCATTCCATCTCAAATGATACTACAAAAACCAAGCGGAGCGCCGCGTAGGGCGAAGCCCGGAGTGGCCATTCCATCACAAGTGATACTACAAAAACCAAGCGGAGCGCCGCGTCGGGCGCAGCCCGGGGCGGCCTTCTAACTACATGAGAAAGATGCGGTTAAAGCGGAGCGCCGCGTAGGGCGCAGCCCGGAGCGGCCACAGTCTACCAATTATGATCATAACTTGCAATACTATAAGTCTTACTTCATACCACATCCAACCCTGCCCAAGGACACACATTTGATTTATCCTTGCGCGTGGAAAAGAACAAGGGCAACTGTCACAAACGGTGCATCGCCTCATGCAAGTTCGCGAGGCCGCAGGCCGAGCTGCGTCTAGCGAGGCCGAAGGCCGAGCTCCGCGGAGGGCGAAGCCCGTAGCGTCGCCGCGCAGGGCGCAGCCCGCAGCGCGGCCAAGCGTCGCAGACCTAGCTCGAAGGCGCGCCCGCGCAAAGCGCGGGGCGTCAAAAAGCTAGTCTATCTATCTATCTATATATATAGCTGGATTATCACTGACTGACTGACTGACTGATCAGGGGTATTTTTGGGGGTGTCGGGGGTTGTTTTCGCTTATTTATTTTTTTTACGTTGGGGTATTTTTTTAATCAACGCAGGTTTTTGACATTTGGTGGAAAAAAAATGGACCGCAAGCGCGCCGTTGCGCTTTTGTTTTTTTTTTTTTAAATGCAACGGTTATGTTTTGACATTTGTTTTAGGATTGGTTATCGGTTTTTTAATTGGCACCGGGAAAATTTTTCGAAAAAACAAAATGGCCGCGCCGCCATCTTGGATTGAAAATTGAATTTGGACCCGTGTTTGCGGAATCGTAGCGGAGGGGGGCGCGGGTGGATTTTCAAAATTCTTTTTTTAATCTGTCACAATTATGTTCTTCTTTCAAACGCTTGTTGGGTTTTTTCGAAATCCAAGATGGCGCCGCCTCTGGCGGCCATTTTGTCAGGGGGAAAAAATTGCCTTTTTTCAAATTGATTTTTCGGGGAGATAGCAACGTCGGGGTGGGTAGGTTTGTTCCGGGCGTCGGGGGGTAATTTATGCGAGTGTTGCCACGACTGAGAATTTCTACCAAATTTTTGGTAGTTTTTGGGCTACGGCCCCGAATAGTAAAAAAAAAAGTGGTCTTTTTAGCAAAAATTGAGTATGCAGTCTGGTGGCAATCGGGGCTCGCAATGATCTCCAGGTAGTTTTTTGCTAAAATTCTGGCAACACTGGAAATGGCGGTGTAGTGTGTGACGCACCTCGCCCCTAGGTTAGGCTAGTATATAAGGTAGTTAGTACGTAATAAACAGAGAGTCATAACGCATCACTTGTTTTAATTACACGTCCCGAACCTCCGTCATTGCATGGCGACCCTGCCAGTGCTGCCTATGGCGGCGCTGCGCACGGGCACATGTCGGGTTTATTTTTATTATTTTTTGTTATTGTGCAAGATGGAACTTTAATTTAAACAAATTAAAAAAAAAAGCGTGAGATTATCGTGAAAAATGACTATATTGTGAACAAAACCGTTGATGATAAAAAAGACAATTCGGTGTATGGGCGTGCGTGCTGTGATGAGAACTTGAGGAGTGCTGGGCGCAGGGCGCAGATGGAGCCAGAGGACAAACTGGTTGCAGGCTGCCGGGTGATGTTGGTGTCAGATGTGGTGTGATTGCCGGCAGCCGGGCGATGATGGAGTCCGATGGTTAGAGTGGAGACGCAGGGCGCCGGGAGAATGTTGGAGACCATGGACGTCGCATGGTCCCATGGGATTGGAACAGCCGCCGTCGAAGATTTTTATTATTCTTTTTATTTTTTACTTTCTATACCTTTAAAATTTTAAACGTTGACAACCAAATATTTTTTCTGTAGATTTCATTTTTAGATTTCTTGTCATAATATTTGTTATTTATTATTATTATCGTTTTACAGATTTTCACACTTGTAGAATAATATTGATTGTCACTAATAACTTGGGTGTAGCTCGATTTTTTTTTTATTATTAAATTTGATTTTATTTTGAAGAAAAAAAACTTAGTATTCCTATAAGGTCGATATAATTATCTAATTATAAATTTCAGTAATTTCAATACGTATGATTTGTGAAAGCGCACATATCGAAACGCTGACATAGCAACACGTGTGGCATTCGTTACCATGCAGCCTTGAAGCGTAGGCATCGATTCGGGTTGGTATTTATTTTAAATCTGAACGAATTTTATTTTATTAACTTAATGTTATTTATTTATCACGGAATATTGTTTTTTTTAATTGTCAGATTGCGATTACCATAATTTTATAAAATTTTTTGAATGGTAAATAATAAGTCAGATTGCCTTATTTATTGAATTGGTGAATTATTTTTTCAGTTCAGATTATTCAAAAGTTTGATATGGTAAGGTAGGACGCGTAGGTAATTAATAACATTAAATTTTTTTCTCAATTTGATTAGGTACTTAGGATTACTCGAAGACATTCGTTTTTAATTTTTTTTTGTTATTACAAAACTATTGTTTGACTTTATAAATTACTTTTATTTTAGAAATATACTTAATATTCTGGCCAAATGTTAAGTATTACGTAATTTTTTTATTATTTTCATATACTATAGTTAATCATAAATAGTTTGAGTACATATTAAAGTTTATCGTCATGATTCAGATTCATAGGAGTACATTTTCATACTTATAAGGATTGATTAAATTAAACATAGAAATTCATTGGAAGATAAACCAGAAGACACTTTTACAATAACAAGTTGCATCATACATTTAGGTGAAGCGGTAACATGACGCTTGATGAACAATGCCACACGCGTTAGCTGGTTTTGCTGATCGTGTTGATTCTTGGAACTTTCCATATAATTTTAAAGTAGGTCATTCGATTTGAAGCATTTTTACAAGCAATTATTAGTGAGCCACAGTATAATGAAAGAGAGTGATAGAGGATAGGAAGATTAAGTGATGGATTGAGAGGAATAAGAAAGCTGTTTTAAAATCTTTTTGGAACTTTAGATAAGTATTCAATTAGGAACAGAATGAATGAGTATTGAAAATTGTATGAAAGTTTGCTAGCTGTATTAAAAATCTTTTTGATACATTTGGTTTCAATTAGGTACAGCATGGATGAGGTTTGGCTAAGGATATGACGTTCAATATGAAGGTTCTGGAATGAATGATATTTTTTTTTAATAAAGAAAGATAGGGAATTATTTGGTTATGAAAGCTACGCATGCATTTGGATTGATCACCCAAAAGCTTTTATTGAACTAAATTTTTCAAATAAGGGAATGATTATGATTTACTTTAAGAAGGATTTGAAAGAGATGTATAAGTATTTATTTGCTCGAGTATGCGGTACAAAATATTATGGTACATGGAGGGGCGGATCCTTCCATCGATCATGGTGAGAAACGAGATTTCCTCTGTGAGATGAGTTGGAGTCCAAAGGTGGCTTAAAATACGACCCCCTAATGGCACTATACAAGTGACCATCTTATAAGTATGAAGTGGAATGTTTAATAAAATGTATAATAATGCCGGGCCCAGGCAAATGAAGCAAATAAGCTAAGTACCTATGTTGCAAAGTGTACCGATACTGTACAAATGATGATGAATAAATAACGAGCAAGAGTTGGTTTAATGTGTTGTTCAAAAATTGAAAGAAATGTAAGATAAGAATAAATACGAGTATGAGAAAATGATGATAAAGTTTCTGAAACTAAGATTTTGCATAGAAAGTTTTGAATAAGGAAAATAAATAATACTTAGCATAGAATTTGGAGAGATTATGAATATAATATACAAATTATGGGAACAATTAACTATTGAAAGGAAGACTTAAAATTAATCAGTTGTATTTTTTTTGTTATAAATAAATGTAAGTGACCTACTTGTGCTGTGAAGTATAAATAAGTGCTGATAGAAGTAATTTCAATAGAAATTTAAAATATTATTATGTACTTTCTTTTTTGTTATTTTTATTGTTGAGTTGTCGGTGTCAATTGTTTTAAATATACACATGTAAAAAAAAAATATATTTTTTTTTGGAAATTGTTTTAATTAAATTTCTCTACAAACTTTTTACATTTAAATTATAATATTTACAGGGTTGCCAACAGTTGTATTAAGTTAGTATAAATATTGTTATTTTAATAGGAAATATAAATGGAATATTATCAAAGAAAAAATTAATTTCTTAATTATAATACGTCGTGCATCTTGGGTATGATATTATTGCTCTTATTTTTTTATGTCAAATAATTAGTAACGATTCAGTTTTTATTTCAAAATTTAAATTTTTAATGTTTAAAAAATAATTTAAGAAATTATTTTAAAAAAAAACGGGGGAGGTGTAGTGTGTGACGCACCTCGCCCCTAGGTTAGGCTAGTATATAAGGTAGTTAGTACGTAATAAACAGAGAGTCATAACGCATCACTTGTTTTAATTACACGTCCCGAACCTCCGTCATTGCAGCGGCAAAAATAAATTTTGGGGTGTCGCCGACTTTGAGGAGCTCTTCGGACGAGGATATCGTAGATGGGAAAAAAATAAAAATTGTCTCTGATCAGTCATATGATGTAGTCTATGGTAGGGGTACGGGCTGTCAAAAATACAAGATGGCGGACGAGCTGGCGGCCATTTTGTAAATTTGTAAAATTTTTGAAAATTTCAACGTGATTTTTTTGACACATGGCGACACTTGAGCGAGTTGACATATATCGGGCGGGTGTGAGTCTTGCTTGCGTGTGTTGCCATGTTGAAAAATATTTTGGCGATTTTTGACAGTTTGCGCGCCAGGGCCCGAAAAGGTGCCGAGTCGAAATAGCCATTTTTGGGGGGAAAAAATCTCAAGAGGCCATCGAAAGAGTCGGTCCGAATGACATTTGACCATTTTCAGCACCCTGACCTGGCAACACTGGGAGCTGTTGAGAAAAACATTTTTGCGACTTGGTCATTTTCGGCGATAGTTATTGGTCTTCTGGTATTAATTGAAAAAAAAAGTAAAAATGTGGTTCGATCTCGTTTATGATGTAGTATATGGGAAAAATAAGGAATTTTTGAAATTCAAGATGGCGGACTAGACAGCGGCCATTTTGTGAAAAATTTAGTTATCGAAAATCTTTGAACTGGATTTTCGGGCAGATGGCGCCACTTGACGCGAATTTTTGACATGACCTTTATTGTTAAACTCGACGTGTGCTATGCTATGCTGAAAAAAAAAATCCAAATTTTTGAATAATTTCTGAGAATTACCCAAAACGTAAAATTTCAAATTTACAGTTTCCGAGTATGAGGTCCTGTCAAAAAGTGACATCCGATGTCATTTTTGGCCAATCAAAACGTGTACAAGTGTTTGCCGTGAAAGGAAACCGAAAATGAAATTTCGACCTGATAGGAAACTGTCCCATACATTTTGTACTGGGGAGTTGACTTAAAGTATCTCACTGAGGAGTTGTATGGGGAGATCAAAATATTCAACCCAACTTGGGAAACCGAGGCGGAGCGCCGCGTAGGGCGAAGCCCGGAGCGGCCATTCTATCAAGCAACACTACTAAATCCAAGCGGAGCGCCGCATAGGGCGCAGCCCGGAGCGGCCATTTTATCATAAATCAGCAGCAAAACCAAGCGGCCTTTTCATCAAGCAACACTACTAAATCCAAGCGGAGCGCCGCGTAGGGCGCAGCCCGGAGCGGCCTTTTCATCAAGCAACACTACTAAATCCAAGCGGAGCGCCGCGTAGGGCGAAGCCCGGAGCCGCCATTTTATTATAAATCAGCAGCAAAACCAAGCGGAGCGCCGCGGAGGGCGCAGCCCGGAGCGGCCATTTCATCACTTGTTACACAACAAGACAAAGCGAAGTGCCGCGTAGGGCGAAGCCCGGAGCGGCCATTCCATCTCAGTGATACTATAAAAACCAACACTTATGGGAAACGAGGCGGAGCGCCGCGTTAGGGCGAAGCCCGGAGCGCCATTCTATCAAGCAACACTACTAAATCCAAGCGGAGCGCCGCATAGGGCGCAGCCCGGAGCTGGCCATTTTATCATAAATCAGCAGCAAAACCAAGCGGCCTTTTCATCAAGCAACACTACTAAATCCAAGCGGAGCGCCGCGTAGGGCGCAGCCCGGAGCGGCCTTTTCATCAAGCAACACTACTAAATCCAAGCGGAGCGCCGCGTAGGGCGAAGCCCGGAGCCGCCATTTTATTATAAATCAGCAGCAAAACCAAGCGGAGCGCCGCGGAGGGCGCAGCCCGGAGCGGCCATTTCATCACTTGTTACACCAACAAGACAAAGCGAAGTGCCGCGTAGGGCGAAGCCCGGAGCGGCCATTCCATCTCAAGTGATACTATAAAAACCAAGCGGAGCGCCGCGTAGGGCGCAGCCCAGAGCGGCCATTACATCACGACTCACATCACAAAAACCAAGCGGAGCGCCGCGTCGGGCGCAGCCCGGAGCGGCCATTTCATCAAGCAACACTACTAAATCCAAGCGGAGCGCCGCGTAGGGCGCAGCCCGGAGCGGCCATTTCATCAAGCAACCACACTAAATCCAAGCGGAGCGCCGCGTAGGGCGCAGCCCGGAGCGGCCATTTTATCATAAATCAGCAGCAAAACCAAGCGGAGCGCCGCGTAGGGCGCAGCCCGGAGCGGCCAATTTATCACAAATCAGCAGCACAACCAAGCGGAGCGCCGCGTAGGGCGTAGCCCGGAGCGGCCATTCCATCTCAAGTGATACTACTAAAACCAAGCGAAGCGCCGCGTAGGGCGCAGCCCGGAGCGGCCATTCCATCTCAAGTGATACTACTAAAACCAAGCGAAGCGCCGCGTAGGGCGCAGCCCGGAGCGGCCATTACATCACGACTCACATCACAAAAACCAAGCGGAGCGCCGCGTCGGGCGCAGCCCGGGGCGGCCTTCTAACTACATGAGAAAGATGCGATTAAAGCGGAGCGCCGCGTAGGGCAAAGCCCGGAGCGGCCATTTCATCACGACTTATATCACAAAAACCAAGCGGAGCGCCGCGTAGGGCGCAGCCCGGAGCGGCTATTTCATCAAGCAACACTAATAAATGCAAGCGGAGCGCCGCGTAAGGCGAAGCCCGGAGCGGCCATTTCATCACATGTTATACCGTCAAAATAAAGCGAAGCGCCGCGTCGGGCGCAGCCCGGGGCGGCCTTTTTCTTACTATATAGGGAAGACATGGCGAAGGCGGAGCGCCGCGTAGGGCGAAGCCCGGAGCGGCCATTTTATCACAAATCAGCAGCAAAACTAAGCGGAGCGCCGCGTAGGGCGAAGCCCGGAGCGGCCATTTCATCACTTGTTATACTAACAAAACGAAGCGAAGCGCCGCGTAGGGCGAAGCCCAGAGCGGCCATTCCATCTCAAATGATACTACAAAAACCAAGCGGAGCGCCGCGTAGGGCGCAGCCCGGAGCGGGCATTACTTCACCACTCATATCACACAAACCAAGCGGAACGCCGCGTAGGGCGCAGCCCGGAGCGGCCATTCCATCTCAAGTGATACTACAAAAACCAAGCGGAGCGCCGCGTAGGGCGCAGCCCGGAGCGGCCATTACATCACGACTCACATCACAAAAACCCAGCGGAGCGCCGCGTCGGGCGCAGCCCGGGGCGGCCTTCTAACTACATGAGAAAGATGCGGTTAAAGCGGAGCGCCGCGTAGGGTAAAGCCCGGGGCGGCCTTCTAACTACATGAGAAAGATGCGGTTAAAGCGGAGCGCCGCGTAGGGTAAAGCCCGGAGCGGCCACATTCTACCAGTTATGATCATAACTTGCAACACCCAAAGTCTTACCTCGAACCCCATCCAACCCTGCTCAAGGACACACATTTGATTTATCCTTGGGCGTGGAAAAGAACAAGGGCAACTGTCACAAACGGTGCATCGCCTCATGCAAGTTCGCGAGGCCGCAGGCCGAGCTGCGTCTCGCGAGGCCGAAGGCCGAGCTCCGCGGAGGGCGAAGCCCGTAGCGTCGCCGCGCAGGGCGCAGCCCGCAGCGCGGCCAAGCGTTGCAGACCTAGCTCGAAGGCGCGCCCGCGCAAAGCGCGGGGCGTCAAAAAGCTAGTCTATATATTCTATTCTATTCTATTCTATTCTATTCTATTCTATTCTATTCTATTCTATTCTATTCTATCTATATTATATATAGCTGGATTACCACTGACTGACTGACTGACTGATCAGGGGTTTTTTTGGGGGTGTTGGGGGTTGTTTTTGGATATTTTTTCTTTTTTGGTGTATTTGTTTTTTTAGTCAACACAGGTTTTTGACATTTGGAGGAAAAAAAAAGAACTCCTAGCGCGCCGCTGCGCTTTTGTTTTTTTTTTTTAAATGCAACGGTCATGTTTTGACATTTGTCTTAGAATCGCCCATTGTTTTTTGTTGTGGCACGGGGAAAATTTTTTGAAAAAACAAAATGGCCGCGCCGCCATCTTGGATTGAAAATTTAATTTCGACCCGTGTTTGCGGAATCGTAGCGGAGGGGGGCGCGGGTGGATTTTCAAAATTCTTTTTTTAATCTGTCACAATTATGTTCGACTCTCAAACATCCTTTGCAATTTTTCGAAATCCAAGATGGCGCCGCGTCTGGCGGCCATTTTGTCGGGGGGAAAAAATTGGTAGTTTTCAATTTGATTTTTCGGGGAGATGGCAACATCGGAGGGGGTATGTTTGTTCCGGGCGTCGGGGGGTAATTTATCCGAGTGTTGCCACGACTGAGAATTTCTACCATATTTTTGGTAGTTTTTGGGCCACGGCCCCGAATATTAGAAAAAAAAAGTGGTCTTTTTGGTGAAAATCGAGTATGCAGTCTGGTGCCAATCAGGGCTCGCAATGACTTGCAGGTAGTTTTTTGCTAAAATTCTGGCAACACTGGAAATGGCGACAAAAATAAATTTTAGGGTGTCGCCGACTTTGAGGAGCTCCTCGGACGAGGTTATCGTAGATGGAAAAAAAATAAAACTTGTCTCTGATAAGTCATATAATTAAGTCAATGGCACGGGTACGGGCTGTCAAAAATACAACATGGCGGACGAGCTGGCGGCCATTTTGTAAATTTGTAAAATTTTTGAAAATTTCAACGTGATTTTTTTGACACATGGCGACACTTGAGCGAGTTCACGTGTATAGGGCGGGTGCGTGTCTTGCTTGCGTGTGTTGCCATGTTGAAAAATATTTTGGCGATTTTTGATAGTTTGCGCGCCAGGGCCCGAAAAGGTGGCGAGTCGAAATAGCCATTTTTGGGGGAAAAAAATCTCAAGAGGCCATTGACAGGGTTAGTCCAAATGACATTTGACCATTTTTAGCACCCTGACCTGGCAACACTGGGAGCTGTTGAGAAAAAAATTTTTGCGACTTGGTAATTTTCGGCGATAGTTATTAGTCCTCTGGTATTAATTGAAAAAAAAAGTAAAAATGTGGTTCGATCTTGTTTATGGTGTAGTATATGGGAAAAATACGGATTTTTTGAAATTCAAGATGGCGGATGAGACAGCGGCCATTTTGTAAAAAGTTGAGTTTTTGAAAAAATTCAAAGCGGTTTTTCGGGCAGATGGCGCCACTTGAAGCGATTTTTTGTTGGAACCTTTATTGTTGACCTTAGCAAGGGCTACGCGCCAGTGAAATAAAAAATTCGAATTTTATGATAATTTCTGAGAATTACCCTAAAACGTAAAATTTCAAATTTTCAGTTTCCGAGTATGAGGTCCTGTCAAAAAGTGACTTCCGATGCCATTTTTGGTCTATTTGGCATCCTAACCTGGCAACACTGGGAGCTGTTGAGAAAAACATTTTTGGTCATGGTCATTTTCGGCGATAGTTATTGGTCCTCTGGTATTATTTAAAAAAAAAAGTAAAAATGTGGTTGGGTCTTGTTTATGATGTAGTATATGGGAAAAATACGGATTTTTTGAAATTCAAGATGGCGGACTAGACAGCGGCCATTTTGTGAAAAAAATAGTTTTCGAAAATCTTTAAAGCGGATTTTCGGGCAGATGGCGCCACTTGACGCGAACTATTGACTTGACCTATATTGTTGAGCTTGACAAGTGCTACGCTATGGTGAAAAAAAAAACTCGAATTTTTGGATAATTTCTGAGAATTACCCCAAAATGTAAAGTTGCAAATTTTTAGTTTCTGAGTATGAGGTCCTGTCAAAAAGTGACATCCGATGTCATTTTTGGCCAATTAGAGCGTGTACAAGTGTTTGCCGTGAAAAGAAAACGAAAATGAAATTTCGACCTGATAGGAAACTGTCCCATACATTTTGTACTGGGGAGTTGTCTTAAACTACCTCACTAAGGAGTTGTATGGAGAAATCAAAATATTCAACCCAAGATGGGGAATCGAGGCGGAGCGCCGCGTAGGGCGAAGCCCGGAGCGGCCATTTTATCATAAATCAGCAGCAAAACCAAGCGGAGCGCCGCGTAGGGCGAAAATGGCCGCGCCGCCATCTTGGATTGAAAATTTAATTTGGACCCGTGTTTGCGGAATCGTAGCGGAGGGGGGCGCGGGTGGATTTTCAAAATTATTTTTTTAATCTGTTGCGTTAGTGTTCTTCTTTTGAACCTCGTTTGCGTTTTTTCGAAATCCAAGATGGCGCCGCGTCTGGCGGCCTTTTTGTCAGGGGGAAAAAATTGGCAATTTTCAAATTGATTTTTCGGGAAGATGACAGCGTCGGAGCGGGTAGATTTATTCCAAGCGGGTAGATTAATTAAGGCAACACTCGAATAAATTAGCCCCCGAGGCTAATTTATTCGAGTGTTGCCATGTTGTAGAATTTCTACCAAATATTTTTCGTAGTTTTTGAGCCACGGCCCGGAATAGAAGAAAAAAAAAGTGGTCTTTTTAGCAAAAATCGAGTATGCAGTCTGGTGGCAATCGGGGCTCGCAATGACCTCCAGGTAGCTTTTTCCTAAAATTCTGGCAACACGGGAAATGGCGGCAAAAATTAATTTTGGGGTGTCGCCGACTTTGAGGAGCACTTAAGCGAGTTGACGTGTATGGAGCGGGTGTGAGTCTTGCTTGCGTGTGTTGCCATGTCGAAAAATATTTTGGCGATTTCTGATAGTTTGCACGCCAGGGCCTAAAAAGGTGGCGAGTCGAAATAGCACCATTTC
>JADPWL010003099.1:54442-200001 GCA_019059595.1 Marasmia exigua
TTATGAAATTGCTATGCAGGAAGCATCAACTTTTTTAACTGGACCACGACTGCGTAGTTTCTTCGTACTCCTTGCCGTCAACGGGATTAGGGTCGTAGCTTTGTGGGAAAAGTTTAAACATTTGCTTAGTCAAGACATCTTGCAACGAGCTCCAGAAAACGAACCCAGAGCCTTCAAGGTGTGTCTACTTAATATCGATAGGTTGATGCGTAAGCACGGGACGTCACTTTTCGAACAAGGACTGCCCGAAGTCGAGGACGATACGACAGAAGTAGGTAGGGAACGAATAGAGTACGACCAATACGATCTGGTAGCATTTGTTGCAGAGTGGCAACCGAAACTATCGGTTGAGCAACAAAGCTATATTCGATTACGTCGATAAACTCTTGCGCGACGCAAGCTTCCGCGAATCAAATGAATACTGCAATTTTTCTAGACGGGCCTGCCGGAACAGGCAAAACTTTATTACTAAACGTTTTAACGGCACACGTGCGCGGTCCTTTAAACGGCATAGTTTTGTGTACGGCGAGCTCGGGTATCGCAGCACAAAATTATGAAGGCGGTATTACGGCGCATAGCATGTTTAGGTTCCCTCTAAATCCGGTCGATGATCTAGGTTATTGGAATATCACTAACGGCTCTCAGAGAGCAGAATTGATATATCAATCAAACTTAATAATTTATGACGAAGCGCCAATGGCTCATAAGTATTTAATAAATTTGCTCGATAGGTCTCTTAAGGATTTAATGAAATCCGATAAGCTATTTGGCGGTAAAATAATAATTTTTGCAGGCGATTTTAGACAAATACCTCCGGTAGTGGTTAATGCAAAAACTAATTCCGATATCATTAACTGCTCCGTAAAAGCTTCCTCAATTTGGCCTCAAATCAAATGTATGTCGCTTTCTACTTCCCAACGAAGTAAAAGTGATCCAGAGTTTTCAGAATTATTGCTTAAATTAGGCTCAAATCAATTGCCTGCAGAGCCTGTCAGATCAGATGGATCAGTTTTAAATTTAGTAGATTTATCATTCATTTCTTATGTCACAGAAGTTGGAGACCTAATAGATTTTGTTTTTCCACATGTCGTTATAGACGAACCCGACGTTTGCGCTCATAGAGCAATATTAACAACACACAATGCAAACGTCAGGGAGATAAATTCATTAATATTAAATAAATTGCCAGAGGAAGCTCTTCATTTCTACTCTATTGACGAGGTCGTTAGTGATAACTCTGATGAAATATTCTTAGGCGCGGATACTTTAAATAGATTACAACCGAAAGGTGTTCCGGAACACGATTTAGTTTTAAAAGTAGGTTGCGTTTGCATGATAATCCGTAATCTTAGTTTTGCCGATAGGTTAGTTAACGGGAGTAAAGTCATAGTAGTTAGTACCACGCCGCGTTTAATAACTGTTCGTAAGCCGGGCGGACTGATAGATTTCGTTATACCGCGTATTTTATTCAAAGCGCCGATAGAGCCCAACAGTCCGATTGAAATGACACGTAGACAATTTCCGTTGCAAGTATGTTACGCGATGACAATTCATAAGAGCCAAGGCCAGACCATAGGTAGAGTAGGCGTAGACTTGAGATCGGACGTATTTAGTCACGGGCAATTGTACGTAGCGTTAGGTCGCGTTCAGGATAGGAATAGTTTAAAAGTTTTAGTGTCCCGGGACAAGATAATAAACGGTAAACTTATGCTAAATAATATCGTTTTTCCGCAATTACTTTAGGCTTTAGGTAGGCAGACTTTCAGCAGCTTCTTGAATAAAATTGTTCATCTACTTATTCAGGAGGCAATGTGACGTGTAAATAAAATCATACGTTAAATCATAATCACTGATATAGCCCGATATTGGAGTTATAATTATATTTTTTTAGAATTAAGATTTTACTATACATGCATTATGTACACAGAATGAATTATATATTGGTAGTACAGTCGACTCCAAAAATATTTATACACTTTAGGACCTTGTCACAATACTTACCAGTAAGAAAGTAGAGGTCTACTTTCTTATATTATATATTGTGACAACGTCCTAAAGTGTATATATTTTTGGAGTCGACTGTACAAGTTACTTTATTTATTATCTATAAAATGAATAATTTTGATTTGTTGTATTTGTGTAATTTGTGTGTATTGGAGAGTCACTGTTTAAATATATCATAATATGCATTGACGTCAGCTTAAATTTTCTAAGAGTATTAATTTATAGGTCACGATCTATATTACAGGGGGATAGAAAGGTTAAGGACACGGGTGGGGCAGAGCTGGTCGGCTTCCGCTCCGACGCGACCCATATGGGCTCCCCGCAGTGATCGTGAACACGACCTCTCTTACCCTTAACTAAGCGGCAACATTTTCCCGAAGCTACAACTGGCACATCTCACTTACCATCAACTACACCAGCTTTCGCATGCCGACTTTCGGCGTAACTAATCTTCCAGCCACACCTGTCAGTCAGTCAGCCCGTACTTCGGCCCGTTCGATTAG
This sequence comes from Marasmia exigua, assembly GCA_019059595.1. NCBI lineage: Eukaryota > Metazoa > Arthropoda > Insecta > Lepidoptera > Crambidae > Marasmia > Marasmia exigua. The sequence goes on from JADPWL010003099.1 coordinate 56,950, forward strand.
CAGGGCCGAACTTCTTCCTTCCTCTTGCAGAGCTGCGTTGCCTCTTATTCTTGATTACAATCAATGGCAATGGTAATGTTTTCAGAGTGTAACTATTTCATATTTATGTGTAGTTCTCCAGCGAAATAATCGAGATTGTTTATTAATAATTTTACTACATATTAATGTTTTCTCATGCATACTATGCCGTCATAATATACAATTTTAGATGTTACCGTATCCAACCACGCTATTCAATATTAATTCATTCGCACATACACTCAATAATACTGAACAAATTAATCCCATTTCATTGTTTCAGGTTGTACTTAAGTAGTTATTTGTAACACAGTTAAGTATTGGCATAGATTTGCTTGCATTGCTGTAATTTTAATGCTTGTATATGTATATGAGGCGTGCTGAAGAATTGGAACCAATTTTAGTTTTTTCTCTGAAAAAAACTTCCCTGAACAATTCTCACAGATGTCCTCATTGTAGTGCTAGGCTTTTTGATGAGGAAAAATCTTCGGGTTCAATGGTGTTGTGGGACTGGGGCCTACAACGTTCAACATTTTGAGCCATTAACCGAAGATTTCTATGGAGATCGTTTATTTATCGAACGTTCTCGTGCATATAATAATTTATTTGCATTTAGTGCGTTAGGCGTTTCACACGGTTTTCAACATCCTGACTCTGGCATCGCGTTTTTAAAAATTCAAGGCCGTACATACCACCGCGTTTTCGATTTATCTTACACAGATTCGACAAATCCGATAGGTCTATACATTTACGATACTCAGGAAAGAGATAGGATAGCTGCCGGTCAAAAACTTGACATGCAGATAATACGTTGTATTACACATTTCATGCATGAGGTAAATCCTTACATAGACTGTTTCAAACAGCTGGACAGGATGCCTTCGCAAGAAGCTCACCTTATATTTGAATCGGCAACTCGACGAACTCATGGTAACATATTAGGGGATTTACCCATAGGATCCGAAATAGCTGCAATTTTGAGCACAGAACGCGAAAGATTTATACCTAAAGCCATAGTAGTGTGGAAGATAGGCGCGAGCAAACCTCATACCGTAGATATTCTACATCCACTCTACGAAAGTTTCCAATTTCCACTGTTGTATCCACAGGGAAATCCGGGATGGCTTCCAAACAAATTAGACAACAAAGGTATAAAATTAACTCAAAATAAATATGTTAGGTGTTTGTTATTGTCAGAATCGCGTTTTTCAGAGTTAGGTAGGTTGTCAGAAGAATGGATCGTTGACATGTTTTGTAGAATATCTGAAGAACGTCTCAGATTTATAAACAGCATGCAACATACTTCCTCTTCTGACTCTATACGGGTAGCCCCTTTAAAAGAATTAGTAGAATGTAATAGTGAAATTTTAAACGACGAGACTATTCAAGGTGAGGGCGGTATTTTACCAGGACGAATTTATTTGCCGAATTCGTTCACCGGTGGTCCACGATACATGAAAACGAAATATATGGACGCTATTGCTTTAGTGAATAGAGCAGGTCCGCCTTCATTCTTTTTAACAATGACATGTAATCCAAAATGGCCCGAGATCCAACAATCAACTCCACAAGGACAGAGGCCTAATCCTTTAGTTTGTGCTAGGGTTTTTAATTTGAAATTGGCTCAACTTTTGAAAGATCTTCGAACTGGCGCATGGTTCGGTAAATGTGTTTACATGATGCATGTCATAGAGTTCCAAAAACGTGGACTGCCGCATGCGCATATATGTTTTAGAGTAGAGGGGGGAGGTCCAGTTCAAAATACTGAAATTGATAAATTTGTCAGAGCCGATTTACCTGATCCATCCGAAGCGGGTGGCAGGCTACGCAAGGCCGTGATTGATCACATGATACACGGCCCTTGTGGACTGTCCAACAATAGAACTAATTTGCCGTGTTGGGACAGTGAAAAAAAAAATGTAGTAAATTTTTCCCGAAAAGGGAAACATCTACCACATTTTGTGATGATCGGGGTTTCTTCGTACTCCTTGCCGTCAACGGGATTAGGGTCGTAGCTTTGTGGGAAAAGTTTAAACATTTGCTTAGTCAAGACATCTTGCAACGAGCTCCAGAAAACGAACCCAGAGCCTTCAAGGTGTGTCTACTTAATATCGATAGGTTGATGCGTAAGCACGGGACGTCACTTTTCGAACAAGGACTGCCCGAAGTCGAGGACGATACGACAGAAGTAGGTAGGGAACGAATAGAGTACGACCAATACGATCTGGTAGCATTTGTTGCAGAGTGGCAACCGAAACTATCGGTTGAGCAACAAGCTATATTCGATTACGTCGATAAACTCTTGCGCGACGCAAGCTTCCGCGAATCAAATGATACTGCAATTTTTCTAGACGGGCCTGCCGGAACAGGCAAAACTTTATTACTAAACGTTTTAACGGCACACGTGCGCGGTCCTTTAAACGGCATAGTTTTGTGTACGGCGAGCTCGGGTATCGCAGCACAAAATTATGAAGGCGGTATTACGGCGCATAGCATGTTTAGGTTCCCTCTAAATCCGGTCGATGATCTAGGTTATTGGAATATCACTAACGGCTCTCAGAGAGCAGAATTGATATATCAATCAAACTTAATAATTTATGACGAAGCGCCAATGGCTCATAAGTATTTAATAAATTTGCTCGATAGGTCTCTTAAGGATTTAATGAAATCCGATAAGCTATTTGGCGGTAAAATAATAATTTTTGCAGGCGATTTTAGACAAATACCTCCGGTAGTGGTTAATGCAAAAACTAATTCCGATATCATTAACTGCTCCGTAAAAGCTTCCTCAATTTGGCCTCAAATCAAATGTATGTCGCTTTCTACTTCCCAACGAAGTAAAAGTGATCCAGAGTTTTCAGAATTATTGCTTAAATTAGGCTCAAATCAATTGCCTGCAGAGCCTGTCAGATCAGATGGATCAGTTTTAAATTTAGTAGATTTATCATTCATTTCTTATGTCACAGAAGTTGGAGACCTAATAGATTTTGTTTTTCCACATGTCGTTATAGACGAACCCGACGTTTGCGCTCATAGAGCAATATTAACAACACACAATGCAAACGTCAGGGAGATAAATTCATTAATATTAAATAAATTGCCAGAGGAAGCTCTTCATTTCTACTCTATTGACGAGGTCGTTAGTGATAACTCTGATGAAATATTCTTAGGCGCGGATACTTTAAATAGATTACAACCGAAAGGTGTTCCGGAACACGATTTAGTTTTAAAAGTAGGTTGCGTTTGCATGATAATCCGTAATCTTAGTTTTGCCGATAGGTTAGTTAACGGGAGTAAAGTCATAGTAGTTAGTACCACGCCGCGTTTAATAACTGTTCGTAAGCCGGGCGGACTGATAGATTTCGTTATACCGCGTATTTTATTCAAAGCGCCGATAGAGCCCAACAGTCCGATTGAAATGACACGTAGACAATTTCCGTTGCAAGTATGTTACGCGATGACAATTCATAAGAGCCAAGGCCAGACCATAGGTAGAGTAGGCGTAGACTTGAGATCGGACGTATTTAGTCACGGGCAATTGTACGTAGCGTTAGGTCGCGTTCAGGATAGGAATAGTTTAAAAGTTTTAGTGTCCCGGGACAAGATAATAAACGGTAAACTTATGCTAAATAATATCGTTTTTCCGCAATTACTTTAGGCTTTAGGTAGGCAGACTTTCAGCAGCTTCTTGAATAAAATTGTTCATCTACTTATTCAGGAGGCAATGTGACGTGTAAATAAAATCATACGTTAAATCATAATCACTGATATAGCCCGATATTGGAGTTATAATTATATTTTTTTAGAATTAAGATTTTACTATACATGCATTATGTACACAGAATGAATTATATATTGGTAGTACAGTCGACTCCAAAAATATTTATACACTTTAGGACCTTGTCACAATACTTACCAGTAAGAAAGTAGAGGTCTACTTTCTTATATTATATATTGTGACAACGTCCTAAAGTGTATATATTTTTGGAGTCGACTGTACAAGTTACTTTATTTATTATCTATAAAATGAATAATTTTGATTTGTTGTATTTGTGTAATTTGTGTGTATTGGAGAGTCACTGTTTAAATATATCATAATATGCATTGACGTCAGCTTAAATTTTCTAAGAGTATTAATTTATAGGTCACGATCTATATTACAGGGGGATAGAAAGGTTAAGGACACGGGTGGGGCAGAGCTGGTCGGCTTCCGCTCCGACGCGACCCATATGGGCTCCCCGCAGTGATCGTGAACACGACCTCTCTTACCCTTAACTAAGCGGCAACATTTTCCCGAAGCTACAACTGGCACATCTCACTTACCATCAACTACACCAGCTTTCGCATGCCGACTTTCGGCGTAACTAATCTTCCAGCCACACCTGTCAGTCAGTCAGCCCGTACTTCGGCCCGTTCGATTAGCAGGGCCGAACTTCTTCCTTCCTCTTGCAGAGCTGCGTTGCCTCTTATTCTTGATTACAATCAATGGCAATGGTAATGTTTTCAGAGTGTAACTATTTCATATTTATGTGTAGTTCTCCAGCGAAATAATCGAGATTGTTTATTAATAATTTTACTACATATTAATGTTTTCTCATGCATACTATGCCGTCATAATATACAATTTTAGATGTTACCGTATCCAACCACGCTATTCAATATTAATTCATTCGCACATACACTCAATAATACTGAACAAATTAATCCCATTTCATTGTTTCAGGTTGTACTTAAGTAGTTATTTGTAACACAGTTAAGTATTGGCATAGATTTGCTTGCATTGCTGTAATTTTAATGCTTGTATATGTTGCAGTAGAAGTGAATTAGAAATAAATATTTTCATGATGAAGTTATTTGTAAATATTGAATAGTAATAGTAATTAGAGTTGAGTAGGTATTATCATTGATTTGCTTGTATTGTTAATAATTTTAATGCTTATACATGTTGTAGTAGAAGTTATTATATTAGAAATATGTATTTTCAAGTTGTAGTTATAATGCTTGTACATGTTGTAGTAGAAGTTGGTACTTATTAGATTTGAAGTAGAGTAAGTAGTTAGATGGAGTGTATAAGTCGGTTTACATTGTGTTTTAATCAAATAACCATAACATTAAGGTTAACTCTTAATATAATCACTCTAAAACACCATGTATACCTCATGTGCCAACCTCACCTGCCCGCGGTGCACTCTGCTTCCACTAACGAGGCTCTGGTTTATACTAAAATGTATATTTTCAGATGGAGTCAAATTAAAGATTGGGCCATTTCTTCATTTATTATTATCATCATGTCAATATCCAACCAGCAAGAGCTATTCAAGTCCAACTTCTCTGCTTTCATTTAAATACGAAACTGATTTTTATGTTTCAGATACAACACGAGTTTTAACACCTATATATTTTTGTTCTTAAGTAATTTAAGAAATGGAATGAATGACAATAGTATTTGGGAAATATAAATATTAACTTATGTAAGTATTTCAAGCTATTTATTCCAGTAATTTGAAGCCGAAGTAGTGTACCTATGTCAATATTACATTCGACAAATGTAATACAGACGTAGGTACGGGCAGCCGCATTCCATTATTATTCTTATTGTAATATTAAATAGGTACATAAGATTCAATACCAGTTGAAAAGAAATGTACAAATCATAGTAACTAGATGTGTGGCTGTCAGTACCTTCTTTTTAAAAAAAACATTTAAAGTATAATAAAGCTCAACTTCATTTCGTTACCCCTGCACGAACAGTCTTCCCCATTCTCTCATCTTAGCGTGTAATTCCCGGATGCTTCCAAAGCTTTCGCTCTGGAGCCAGGGTATGCTTGGAAAATGATTCAAAATTTGGAGAGCCCGGTAATTACAATAAAGCGACTGCCTGACCTTCGCAACCATTTGACATGGGAACCAGGCTAATTAAATCATGGGCTACACTTTTCAGTAATTCTCAAAAGATGTCCTTCACCTTCGAGCTGATGGTAGAAATACGCTCACACATAGATTTGAAAAATCCAGAGGTGCATGCTCGTATTCAAACCACGACCCTCCGCATGGAAGGCGCGTCCTTCTGAACCACTGATGCTCATAATAACCCTTTATCATTATGTAAAAATAATTAAAGCAAACAAATATGTATTTTACAGATTTCCAGACTATAAATAATGTATAAAAGACATCAAATGCGCCAACAACTGCATCAAACATAACTAAAATCAGAAGGTCAAGCTCATTCATTCATTGTAAGTAAATGTATTACATCATCTCATGTCAATAATAATTATTATTTTCTAACCATTGCCGCTGCCCGTGATCACTCGTAGAGTCACAAATATACTGCAAATCATTAAAATTCCATTTCTCCCGGATTAGGCTTCGAGTGCATTCACTCACTAAGCGAAACATATCGCAGGTGCTGTTGCTCGCCGTTTTCGTTGATATGGTACTTGGCGTGTGAAGCGCGCGCGCATTCCATTTGTATATGTATTATAATACTAATATTGTTTTTAATTTCAGAATAAATATGTAAACATGTGCGGAAATAAATGAAAACGAATGTCTAAATCAAAGAAATGACGAACATATTTTAAATTAAAATGTAAGTATTATATACATATAAAATATACATTGCTGTAATATATTGTCAATTTTGAAAGAAAAGTCAATCCAGTCAAATCAATTCTGTAATTTAGTCCATTCAGCTGATTGTTTAAATGTTCTGTTAATTACAATGAATCAATCTCTCGAGAGATTGTAGGTAGGTATCCAACAATCCGAGACGTGCAGGTTTCCTTGTGATGTTTTCTCGAACCGCCGAACTTGTGGTAAAAATAGGTAACGAATCAACGACCTCCTTTTTAAAAGCACTTGTTCTTATCCACTGAGCTACCATTGCAGTAAAATATTCAAAACGATATGAACAATAATAAATTATTTCTTTCTTACCATGAGATCAACCATTTGCATATGAGACAAATATGTATTCTATTTTTTCATTTCAGATACATTTATTTTCAAAATGATTGGAGACAATATGGAGAAAAATGAAAAGACATAATCTAATTTTAGAAGACTACAATGCAGGACTGCAGTATCAAGCGAATGAAGACTTGTTTAAAACCACTAATGTTTAATTCCTGTAAAATGTTTATTACTATTTGTAATGTTTAAAGTATTTTACAAGCGATGAAATGAGCTCATCTATTTTGCAATTTCATTACATACCTTTAAAATTTTAAATGGATGGTAATCTTTATTTAAATATCAATGAGAAATATTAAAGAATATTTTAAATGAAATTTAATAATTATTCTTTATCGCATAGATATTTGGTTTTATAAGTAAGGTTCTTGGCTCTCCATCATATTGACTGATTTATTGACAATATTAACAAAATCTGTAGTAACTTTGGGAAAACGTCAATCATTCTAGGCGGATCACGCTGTTAAACGGTGTATGTTTGTAGTCCTAAAAATGAAATTAAAAATAGAAATGTTAACTATTGCTGTCTAACTGGTGAACTAATGATTATGATTGTTAATATCAGAGTTCATGACCAATTCCACGAAATGGACGGAACTAATGTGTTTCGGACAAATTTCTGATCACTTGTATGGAACGCTGAAAACTTAGTTTCCTGCTTCGTTATTTGAAATGGGTTATTATTTGTTAAATTAAGTAGTAAACTCAGTTAAAACATTACATTACCGCGAGCATTAGCAAGACAACAATACTAATTTGCCTTTTTATTTTTTAATTAATGTTTTAGGGCCTTAAACTTATCCCATAAAAGCGTGACCCGTTTGAAATGATTGATGTTGTACCGAAGTAACTATCAATTTTCTTACTAGAGGATAATGTATCATTGTCATATTGTATCGTGTTTTTTGAGCTATAAATATTGATATATACTAAGATCACCTTACTATTACTGTACTAAAGCTCATGTTATCCCGTTCCAACACGCAATGTTAAAAGGGGCTGGCACGAATTTTGTTCCGGGACTATCCTTAGTTCGCGATATGTCATAGGGGAAGAATGTTAAAACTATCATTTTCGCAATATACTTGGGTTGTATTTTGAAGGTGAATTACGTATCTTGAGCCTTTCAAGCATATTCTGACAATTATATAATACATATATCAAAATTTGCATAAAACATTATTGTAAATGACTGTTCTTAAAGGCAATGTTCACAAGGTGGGTATTATCAACTGGTGCCACTCATTCGAATTTAATTTGCTATGTTAGTCAATACAAAGTGCTGCCACCTATAGTTACTTTAACTTGGACTTTCCCTCAAGGTGCCATTTATTTGTACTTGGTTTGCTTTGTTTCTGCACGTTCATTATATATGATAAATAAATAAATAGACCGAAAACAAGATTTAATAAGTGTTTTTTCAGCTTGAACTTTATTGATTATTATTCCTATATAGCTATCTATCACAATGTAAAGACGATGTTATAAAAACAATGATTATGTAATGAACAGTATGTGACAGAAACGAATCGCTATAAAACCGACTCCACGCAGTCTTGTCTGTCACACCCCTAGAGTGTAATTCAAACGGTAATTCAAACGGTGCGGTGGAGAGCGAAAACCATCTGCGACGATAAGCTCGCGTGGGACCGCCGGAGCCCCGCAGCGCCGGAGCCGTGACAGAGTCCTATGTGTGTGCATTACGAATGCCGCTTGATCAACTGTAACTGTTCAACATTTCTTATTAATAAATTCATGGATTTTCGAACTTATTTCATGTTTTATTTATTAAAATATTTTTTTCATAATATACAGCAATTGTAAAAACTCAATTTGTAGTTGTTAATACCGTATAGACGCAATAAACAGTCACACGTCCGGTTTCTCCTAACAAATACAAATTAATCGATATGTATCTAACAATTCAAAGTGAGAGTCGATTGAAAAAAAAAATGTATTTTTTCTTCAATCGACGACTGAACATGTCTAACATGAAATTAATTATTTACATATCTACATATGTAAATAATTAAAATAATTTAATGTTAGATATGTTCGGTTCAATATCAATAAGGAAATTTATCAGATTGTGGTAACCTAATGTGTGGCTGTCTGTACATAAATAACAGTTATTACATAGGTACTTAATGCATGTTTCAGTATGATAAGTGTAGGTATTATGCACATCCTTAACTCTCACGTAATGTCGATCACATTAATTGAACCATGATTCGGGAATAATTACCTAATTATGTACCTACATAGGTTAGGGTTATTTTTTTTTGTTGACCTGTTAAATAACATTCATTGTAGAAATTGATTCGGGAATAATTACCTAATTATGTACCTACATAGGTTAGGGTTATTTTTTTTGTTGACCTGTTAAATAACATTCATTGTAGATATTGATTCGGGAATAATTACCTAATTATGTACCTACATAGGTTAGGGTTATTTTTTTTTGTTGACCTGTTAAATAAAATTCAGTGTAGAAATTGATTCGGGAATAATTACCTAATTATGTACCTACATAGGTTAGGGTTATTTTTTTTTGTTGACCTGTTAAATAAAATTCAGTGTAGAAATTGATTCGGGAATAATTACCTAATTATGTACCTACATAGGTTAGGGTTATTTTTTTTGTTGACCTGTTAAATAACATTCATTGTAGAAATTGATTCGGGAATAATTACCTAATTATGTACCTACATAGGTTAGGGTTATTTTTTTTTGTTGACCTGTTAAATAACATTCATTGTAGAAATCGATTCGGGAATAATTACCTAATTATGTACCTACATAGGTTAGGGTTATTTTTTTTGTTGACCTGTTATAAACATTCATTGTAGAAATTGATTCGGGAACAATTACCTAATTATGTACCTACATAGGTTAGGGTTATTTTTTTTGTTGACCTGTTAAATAACATTCATTGTAGAAATTGATTCGGGAATAATTACCTAATTATGTACCTACATAGGTTAGGGTTATTTTTTTTTTGTTGACCAGTTAAATAACATTCATTGTAGAAATTGATTCGGGAATAATTACCTAATTATGTACCTACATAGGTTAGGGTTATTTTTTTTTTGTTGACCAGTTAAATAAAATTCAGTGTAGAAATTGATACGGGAATAATTACCTAATTATGTACCTACATAGGTTAGGGTTATTTTTTTTTTGTTGACCTGTTAAATAAAATTCAGTGTAGAAATTGATTCGGGAATAATTACCTAATTATGTACCTACATAGGTTAGGGTTATTTTTTTTGTTGACCTGTTAAATAACATTCATTGTAGAAATTGATTCGGGAATAATTACCTAATTATGTACCTACATAGGTTAGGGTTATTTTTTTTGTTGACCTGTTATAAACATTCATTGTAGAAATTGATTTGGGAACAATTACCTAATTATGTACCTACATAGGTTAGGGTTATTTTTTTTGTTGACCTGTTAACCCTTAATAGGGCAAAGGACAATTGTTTACCACCTCAGTTTTTTGACCATAAATCAAGAACCATTCTATGTATACTTCCGTAAATTCATTATTTATAACGTGTAAATAGCCTAAAAACTTTTTTTACTACTGGCAATAACGCTAACTGTCAAAGTTTACAAACTACCAACATTGTAAAAAAAAGTAACGACAATTTGAAAAAGTTGGAGGTGTGTGGCTTCAAAAATAATAATATTGTTCTAAAAACATTCCGGTAAGTGGTTTTATGATATTTGGTAGCATTATTGATTATGTTATCTTGCATGTATCGTATAGTAATTTTTGCAATGAACCTTATACTATTCAGAAAATCGCAGTAAACTCGGTGGTAAAACTTTTACCATTGCTCGGTTACACCAACATAGTAGTATTTGGTGGTTATATAGTTACCATTACCCATTATCGTTATTTATCATTATCATTTATTTCAGAAGAATGTCGAAGAAAAAAAAGGTATCGGACGCTATAATTGAGAGAATTTTAGAAGGCGATCTCTCCGATATTGAAAGCAGCGACGAAAGTATCTCGGAAGAACCACTTTCGGGAGGTAGCGTACAGGATTACGACGATGAGGTTTCGCGAGGTCTGTCACGAATATTTGGTGAGCCTGAGTTGGATGTATTCGAAAATTTTGAAGATCCTCCTGGGCCACGTGTTTCGGTAGAATATCTGGAAAGCGCTGAACTAGTGACTGAAAAACCGGCGATGGAAGTACTTACGCAAAATGAATATGATTCGGACGTCTTTGTTGGCACTTTTCCTGAACCAAACCACCCGACTCCAGTTCAGTCTGACTTAGCGCAGCCTAATGAAGCAGCCAGCACAAGCGAAGTACGTCGCCCTATTTGTGTAGCACAAAACTGGTCAGATAAGATCCCAAAGCATAGCATACCAAAGTTTGATAAACCGCTTACTATAAATATGCGCGCCACTCACAAAACAAAGCCTATTGAATTCTTTGACAATTATTTTCCTCATGATCTCGTAGACATGCTGGTAATACAAACAAACATTTATGCTGCACAAAGGCAAACGCTTCACTGGACTCCAACTTTTGCAGCCGAAATGCGTGCATATCTTGGTATCTTGGTAATGATGGGTCTTCACCCCTTGCCTGATGTCAATCTGTATTGGTCAACTGATACTTTTTATAGAAATCCTGATATTGCCCAAACTATCACTCAAAAAAGATTCAAAAAACTGACCGAAAACATCCATTTGAATGATAATACCAAAGAACCAGCAAAAGATACGCCTGATTATGATAAGCTTTATAAAATACGTCCTATGATAACAAAACTAAACGAAGTATTCCAGACTCAATGTTCACAATCAAGCACCCAATCGGTTGACGAATGCATGGTAAAGTTCAAGGGTAAAAGCTCACTCAAACAATACATGCCTAAAAAACCTATAAAAAGAGGTTATAAAGTATGGGCCCGGTGTGATGCAAAAACCGGATACATGTATGTTTTTGATATCTACATCGGCAAAGCAGACGAAAATGCATCAAGTGACGAAGGCTTAGGGTATAATGTCATAATGAAACTATGTCAAGGTGTCCCGCGCAATACTCTTGTAGCTTTTGACAATTTTTTTACTGGCATTCCTCTAATGAACGACTTGCTGATAAAGAAAGGTATATATGCCGTTGGTACTGTACGTTTGAACAGAAAAGGCTTACCAGAAAAGTTATTGCCCAAAAATAAACTCAAGAAAGAAAAGCTTGATAAGCACGAATTCATGTATCAAACCAAAGCGCCCGTTTCTGCTATACAGTGGATGGATACTCAACTGGTGAATGTTTTGTCAACGGCACACAATCCAAAATCTGTTTCTACCGTCAAACGGACACAGAAAGATGGCTCCAGGAAAGATATTACTATACCCACTGCTATAGCCGAATACACGGTGAACATGGGAGGTGTGGATCATTTCGATCACTTCCGTGCCTCGTATCCAATCGGTCGAAAATCAAGGCGGAACTGGTTGCGCCTATTTTATTTTATGTTTGATGCAGCCATCATCAACGCGTACATAGCCTACGTACAAATTCATAAACAAGCGGTTCACACACACCGAGATTTCAGGCTTCGTTTGGCTAGGAGTCTTATAGATGGATTCACAGGCAAAAAAAGAACCACTAGCATTATTTTCAGAAACAAACAAGGTGGGAATTTCGGGGTACCCTCTGAAATCAGACGTTCTTCTGTACCACATTACCCAGAAGATCAGGGAAAATTTACTAGATGCCGATTTTGCAGCACGAAGAGTATTCAAAAACGATCAAGGGTCATTTGCAACATATGCAAAGTAGCTTTATGTGCCACACCGTGCTTCAAAAGCTTTCATATTGCTCCAGAAGAAGGACAAGCTAGGGACTGTAGCAGCTCTACTTCTAGTACCTTAACGGGCTAAGGTCAAATAATTACCACCAACACCTAGACGTAAACGGGCGATGGTAAAATGATTACCACCCGATTTTCGCGTACTTATGATTTGATTTTTTTTTATTTTGATAAATAGGGTTAAAATAGATCCTATTATGTGAATAAATAATAACACAAAAGCTGGTTTTTCAATATTTCCTACCTCCGCCCTATTAAGGGTTATAGCGTAGCTACTTTGGGAGTGGGTAGTGTTAGTACTGTGAGGGTTGGTTGGTAGGTAGCCAAAACACTTTATGGAGATATATCTTCGTATATTGTCTCAAATTAACACATGATAATAATTATTTATATCGGAGCAACAACTTAACATGGACGCGGTTGGTTAGCGAGAGAGTGAGGTAGGTGTGGGGGGAGAGGAACTCCCGTACCAATCAAACCAGTATTGGCCTGCGGGCGTTTACGGAACTAACATGACAGAAAATAAGTGCTAGCGGTACCTAACCGGCAGCAATGCATTGCGCTTAGGGCGCGATAGAGGGCGCTGTCTCGCTATATACTCCCCCTCCAGAGGATGAAAGCGTCCTCGCTCATTCGCTGGCCATACATTATCATTGTTACATACATTTACAGAAACACTACTTTGGTTAGACACATTATGACATTCATTATTTGAATCCACATTAGAATTGTAATTTCTATTCGTTACATAAAGATTAGGCGAGTACATACATTCCTCCCTATCTGACACATTATTACATTTATTCTCATTTAAGTTACGACGGGGACGGCCACGTTTCCGCACCGGAACTACAGGTTGAGGTAGGGTCGTATCGCGACCCAGGTAAGGTGTTAACTGTTTAATGTGATACTTCCCTAAGTACCTACTGGAGTCCTGTGCGGGTGCTATGATATAAGTTGTAGGGCTTACCTTTTTAGTAACCACGTATGGTCCATCTCTTTTTGGTACGAACTTCGATGTCAGGTCCTTTCCTTTGTTGCTTAAGTACATGCGAATTCAATAATACCAAGTCACCTGCAACAAAACTTTGTCCTACGCGACGTGACTGATCACCATAGTCCTTTCTTTTATCCTGCTGACTTTCGACCTTCTCGCGAACTGCAGCTAGCGTATTGAGAAAACGTTTTAGGTATGGTGTTATCTGTGGAACGAAATTTTCTTTCTCCAAAACCAAACGAGGATCATTTCTTACTTCTAAAGGCGATCTCAGCTCTCTGGCAAACATCAAGTACGCTGGCGAAACTCCTGTAGTTTGACAACGTGCAGAATTTAACGAAAAACGTATAGACGGTAAGTATATAGGCCAAGAATTATGTTTATTACCTACTAATTGTGATAACTGTACTTTTAAATCTCTATTCTTTCTTTCCGCAGGGTTCCCCTCAGGATGATACAGCGGTAACAATTCTTGCTTCACATCTAACACGAACATACACTGTTGCATTACAGCTGAAATAAATTGTACACCATTATCTGAAATAATGCGACGCGGTAGACCAAAACGTAGAAAATATTCCTCTATGAGTGTACGCGCGCACGCCTCAGCTGTCGCTTCTCGAAGCGGATATAACTCGACCCATCTAGTTGCGGTGTCCTCGACCAATAAAATCCATTTTTCATCCTTATCACCTGGAGGTAAGGGTCCGAATAAATCTATAGCAATAACCTCATTTCTCTGATTCAGGATCGGCGTCTGCAACAACCCTGGTGGCTTGTCGTTGGCAGCCTTGTAGCGCTGACACGATGTACACGTTCTGACATACTCGACAATGGCACGACGCATCCCTGGAAAATAAAACTTTTGAGCAACTCTTTGATATGTCCTCTCGATCCCTTGGTGACCTGCCAGAGGAGAGTCATGACATTCTTTTAATACTTCTTCTCTTTGATCCACAGGTATAACTAATTGCGGTTCTTCTGTATCCGCATCCGGATTATAGCGATAGAGCACTCCTTGCTCCATAATATAACCTCTTCCCGTCCAACGATGAACATCAATTTCCTCTTCACTTTCCAGATTCCTAATTATCTTAGCAAGTTCAGGGTCTGCCAGCTGACCTGATCTTAACTCGGAGGGTCTCTTCGCAGGTAAGTCAATCGTTACTGAACATATCCCACATGCATCTGCGGAGTTCTCATCGCAGTTGGGACGGCTCAGGGTATCTGCTATTATATTTACCTTCCCTGGTGTATACTCATAATGCAAATCAAATGCTTGTAATTTCAGTGCCCATCTTACCAATCTGCCTGATGGTGATTTTACAGTCATTAGCCACTTCAACGGCTGGTGGTCGGTACCTACGACAACCTTATGACCATCAATATAAGAACGAAAACGTTCCACAGCCCAGACTATGGCTAAGGCTTCCCTCTCTGTTGTTGAATAATTTCTTTCTGCTTGATTGAGCAATCGGCTCGCATATTCAATAGGCCTTTCATCATTACCTTCTCCTTGTAGAAGTACTGCACCCAGAGCGTAGTTACTGGCATCAGTTCTGAGCACAAACGGTTTGGTGTAGTCAGGTTGGATGAGGATGGGTGGTGACGTCAGCAACCTTTTTAGCTCCTCGAAGGCTTGATCTTGCTCTGTCTCCCATCTCCATGGCTCATGTTTCCTAGTCAACCTTGACAGTGGTTCTGAAATTTTAGAAAATCCAGGTATAAACTTCCTAAACCAAGAAGCAGTCTGTAAGAAGGTTCTTAGATGTTTAAGTGATGACGGCTTCTTCATATCTAATACAGCATTCACTTTTTCTTCATCAGGTGATATACCATCTTTAGATATCACGTGACCTAAATATTTGACAGTGTCTCGTGCAAAAACACACTTATCCCGATTCACCCTTAATTTAAATTCGTGCAGTCTTTCAAATACAGCGTGCAAATCCTTTATGTGGCATTCCATATCAGCCGATATTATGCAAAGATCATCCAAAAAAGCTAAAATAGTAATATTCTGCAACTTCGGGCATGAGCAAAGACGATCAATTAAACGCTGAAATGTAGCTGGTCCATTCTTTAACCCAAATGGCATGCGTTTGAAGCGATAAGTGCCTGACGGTGTCGAGAAGGCAGTCTTATCTTTATCACGGTTAACGGCAACTTGCCAGTACCCAGATTTTAAGTCTAAAGTACTCATAACACAACCCTGTTTTGTCCTTTGTAACAGCTCATCAATCTTCGGCATTGGATAAGTATCTGTTTTAGTAATACTGTTCAACTTACGGTAATCGACGCAAAAACGAAAACTTCCATCACGTTTAGGCACTAATAGTGCTGGTGCTGACCATGCTGACTCACACTCCTCAATGATATCCTCAGCAAGCATCTTCTCTACCTCGCGCTGCATAACCTCTGCGCGCGCTGGTGTCATGCGGTACGGCGGAACAGCAACTGGCGCGTGTTCGCCGGTATCAATGAAATGCTCTGCATACTGCGTGGCTTCACCAGTCTCTCGGAACACATCACTGAAAGAGTTTATTAAATCATTAAGTGACATACTATCATTATCACAGTTTTTTGGTGTTGACTGTACCTCATTATAACCTTGTTCTAAATCCTCATAAAACAACCTGTACTTCCGGTGCTTCGTGTCCGAAAAGTACCATAATGATTTACCAAAATCAAAAACTAATTTGGCTTTGTTCAAAAAATCTATCCCTAATAAAGATTGATTGTTACAAGCATCTGGAAAAACAATAAATTCAGTTTCAATTATTTTATGTAACATTTTCACATTCACTGAGGTAACTAAAACCTCCATTTTCCTAGATAAACCATCTGCAAGCTTCACATCTCTAATTTGCTTATCAAAACATTGACCACTTTTTATTAAAAAATTATACATTGATTGGCTAGCTACACAGCCTTTAGCGGCTGAATCCACTAATGCAATACCTTTCCCACCTAATATTTCGATATTTAATATTGGTCTCTTATTACCATTAGTGTAACCCCTATTGTTACATACAGTTGACTCCCCCTGCATATTAACATTGGTGGTCTCACACGCATAAAACTTATTGTACTTATAACTACTACAATTTGGACATCTTGCTCTTATTATTCCTATTTCACCACAGCCATAACAATACAAATTTTTACTTTCCTTTATGTCTGTTTTCAGGGATCCATGATGCGGCGGTGGCGGCAAATGCGGCGACCCACCCAGCGGCGGCGCACGCGACCTCGGCGGCGGCGGTCCATATGACTGCGACGTACGCGACTGTGGCGGCGGTGGCGGCAATGGCCCACCCGACGGCGGCACCCAGTGCGACGAACCTTGCGGCTGCGATACCCGCATCGGCGGTGGCGCGGCAGACTGGCCCGGCGGTGGCACTGCGGACGACCCACGAAACTGCGCGGAGAATGGCCCACGCGACTGTGCACCCGGCGACTGCAAGCGCTCCTGCATCGCATCTTCTATGCTTCGAGCCTTCCTTATAAGATCTTCAAAACAAGACAATGTGTCCCTTTCTATTCTTTTTCTTATACGGACGTCTAACAACCCAAACGTCATATCCAATTGTACCTTCTGTGAGATGTCGTTTTCTGGTAATTTAGCAAATAAAGCGCGTACTTGTGCGACAAATAACTCTGTGTTTAACTTTCCTTGCTGCATACTATATAATTCTTTATATATTTGAAACGGTGCTCTTCGTTCCCCAAATGCGCTCCTCAGGCGATCTATTGCTTCGCTCCATGTTTTCGTATATTGTTTTATACCTTGCCACCAAGTTGCGGCGGAATGTGATAATAATAATGAAAGTCCTCTCAGTGCGTTTTCGTCGGAAACGTTGGCGGCAGTTTTAAAAATTTCGACTGCATCGATAAAATTCTCGACAGACTCGTTCTGCGAGCCACTAAACCTTGCACTACAAGTAATGAAATTAGCACCAACCGGGGCGGCGGCCCTGTCTGTCGGACAGCTCGTACTCCTCATAGTAAGCGACGGCTCCGTTTGTACCTGATGCATTACTGGTGTAGATGATCGTACTTCTTGTAATAGAATTTGACAAAATTCTGCTTGTGATTGCTGCAACTGTCCCATCAGTGCGGCGAAATGTTCCTGAGTCATCAAGATGGACGCGCCCGCGCTGCTTCCTGTGGCACCTTCGGTTGCTGTTTCAGTCGCGGCGTCTTCATTGACCAACTCCTCGGCGTTAATTTCGGCCGGAATAATAGTTTCATTGAGGTTTGCCTCCCTCGGCAACGAACTTCGGCTCCTGGTTCTTGGCATTTTTCTAATAATTCGGTTTTCCAAACCCAAAATGGCGGCAGACCTTCGCGTCCACACCACTCACTAACACACGTTGGGCGATCACTTATAGCGTAGCTACTTTGGGAGTGGGTAGTGTTAGTACTGTGAGGGTTGGTTGGTAGGTAGCCAAAACACTTTATGGAGATATATCTTCGTATATTGTCTCAAATTAACACATGATAATAATTATTTATATCGGAGCAACAACTTAACATGGACGCGGTTGGTTAGCGAGAGAGTGAGGTAGGTGTGGGGGGAGAGGAACTCCCGTACCAATCAAACCAGTATTGGCCTGCGGGCGTTTACGGAACTAACATGACAGAAAATAAGTGCTAGCGGTACCTAACCGGCAGCAATGCATTGCGCTTAGGGCGCGATAGAGGGCGCTGTCTCGCTATAGGGTTAAATAACATTCATTGTAGAAATTGATTCGGGAATAATTACCTAATTATGTACCTACATAGGTTAGGGTTATTTTTTTTTGTTGTCCTGTAAACAACAGTATGTAGGTAGGTACCTATCTGTGTAAGTAGGAATTTATATAAATTAACATTAGTAAATTATTGAAAACAATCTTCGGAAACTTTAGTAATACACTTTTTAGGAAGAGTGATCATTTAGTTCAGATCAGTGAGGTTTTCTTATCTGTATGAAGAACGATTTTGAGTAAAAATCTTAAGGTGAATCAAAATGGACTCTTATCTCGACCGTCCCATACCATCTATGCTCAACAGTACTAGGGGTCGCAATACCGAATCATTCAAGCAAAACCGGTATTTTCGGTATTGGCTCTAGACCAATACCGATAATCCGGTATTTTCAATATTTTCGGTATTAAGCTAAAGTTTGCAAATTTAGTATAATAAAGTTAGTTTGCGGAGGAATAGTAAGTAGGTAAATGAATTTATTTCTAAATAAATAAAATCGACACAACGTATTGTAAGTGATAATTGTGTTCGTATTCAATAAGTTACTAATTAGCAAAAATAAACTAATACTATACTAAATGCCCATTTATTCCTTTATTAAATTAACTTAAGCATACAATATAAAATTAATTTAATGTAGTGTTTGACTAGGAAGTAGGAGTCCTACTAGGAATCAGTTCTAAAAAATAAAATATTTATCAAACTTAAACATCGCAAACAGCCTTAACATAAACAAAACGAACAAAAAAGTACACTTCTAATCCATTCTCATAAAACATAAAAATAATATATTTAAAATTAAGCGGAAAGCACAGAGAATATTGAACATTTGGCGAAAAGTTCGGCTACTCGGCTGTCGCCGAATTCATCGGTCTGGTCGTAAGATGATCTTTTCTTATTTATGGTAATGTTTCTTATTTACTATACCTAAACCGAAAGTACCGGATATCCCGGTTTTTGTGAAATGAATACCGGTATTAATTAGATCTAAATTTGACCCGGTATTCCGGTATTTTCGAAATTCGGTATCCCGGTTTGCGACCCCTAAACAGTACCTAATATACTAATCTTTACAATAATAATATTCTGGTGAACAATTCTCATAGGTATGTAGTAATTGAATGATTATTGATAAGGGAGCTGCATAGTTGGATATAAAATAATATATCTATGTGGCTAAGTATATGTTAAAGAAGTGCTAAAATCATACATCAACTTCTGAACCCGGTGTATGCTTAGTCTATACCTGACTAATCCCGAATTTGGGGAGCCTGGTTTCATCTCAAGTGAGACACCAAAGCCAAGCGGAGCGCCGCGTCTGGCGCAGCCCGGGGCGGCCTTCTAACTTCATGAGGAAGACACGGTCAAGGCGGAGCGCTGCGTAGGGCAAAGCCCGGAGCGGCCATTTCATCACGACTCATGAGCAAAACCAAACGGAACGCCGCGTAGGGCGCAGCCCGGAGCGGCCACATTCTACCAATTATGATCTCAACTTGCAACACCAAAAGTCTACCCTCAAACCCCATCCAACCCTGCCCAAGGACACACATTTGATTTATCCTTGGGCGTGGAAAAGGAAAAGGGCAGCCGCCACAAACGGTGCATCGTCTCATGCAAGTTCGCGAGGCCGCAGGCCGAGCTGCGTCTCGCGAGGCCGAAGGCCGAGCTCCGCGGAGGGCGAAGCCCGTAGCGTCGCCGCGCAGGGCGCAGCCCGCAGCGCGGCCAAGCGTCGCAGACCTAGCTCGAAGGCGCGCCCGCGCAAAGCGCGGGGCGTCAAAAAGCTAGTCTATCTATTCTATTCTATTCTATTCTATTCTATTCTATTCTATATTATATAAAGCTGGATTACCACTGACTGACTGACTGACTGATCAGGGGTATTTTTGGGGGTGTCGGGGGTTGTTTTCGCTTATTTTTTTTTTTTACGTTGGGGTATTTTTTTAATCAACGCAGGTTTTTGACATTTGGTGGAAAAAAAATGGACGGGAAGCGCGCCGTTGCGCTTTTGTTTTTTTTTTTTCAAATGCGATGCTTGGGTTTTGACATTTGTCTTAGGATCGCCCATTGTTTCTTATTTTGGAACAAGGATTTTTTTTTTAAAAAACAAAATGGCCGCGCCGCCATCTTGGATTGAAAATTTAATTTGGACCCGTGTTTGCGGAATCGTAGCGGAGGGGGGCGCCGGTGGATTTTCAAAATTCTTTTTTTTATCTGTTGCGTTGGTGTTCGACTTTCAAACCCTTGTTGGGGTTTTTCGAAATCCAAGATGGCGCCGCCTCTGGCGGCCATTTTGTCGGGGGGAAAAAATTGGCACTTTTCAAATTGATTTTTCGGGGAGATGGCAACATCGGAGCGGGTAGGTTTGTTCCGGGCGTCGGGGGGTAATTTATCTGAGTGTTGCCACGACTGAGAATTTCTACCATATTTTTGGTAGTTTTTGGGCCACGGCCCCGAATAGTAGAAAAAAAAAGTGGTCTCTTTAGTAAAAATCGAGTATGCAGTCTGGTGGCGATTGGGGTTCGCAATGACCTCCAGGTAGTTTTTTGCTAAAATTCTGGCAACACTGGAAATGGCGGCAAAAATAAATTTTGGGGTGTCGCCCACTTTGAGGAGCTCCTCGGACCAGGTTATCGCAGATGGAAAAAAAATAAAAATTGTCTCTGATCAGTCATATGATGTAGTCTATGGTAGGGGTACGCGCTGTCAAAAATACAAGATGGCGGACGAGCTGGCGGCCATTTTGTAAATTTGTAAAATTTTTGAAAATTTCAACGTGATTTTTTTGACACATGGCGACACTTGAGCGAGTTGGCATGTATTGGGCGGGTGCGTGTCTTGCTTGCGTGTGTTGCCATGTCGAAAAATATTTTGGCGATTTTTGATAGTTTGCGCGCCAGGGCCCGAAAAGGTGCCGAGTCGAAATAGCCATTTGTGGGGGAAAAAAATCCAATGAGGCTATTGATTGGGTCTGTCCAAATGACATTTGACCATTTTCAGCACCCTGACCTGGCAACACTGGGAGCTGTGGAGAAAAACATTTTTGCGACCTGGTCATTTTCGGCGATAGTTATTGGTCCTCTGGTATTAATTTAAAAAAAAAGTAAAAATGTGGTTCGATCTTGTTTATGATGTAGTATATGGGAAAAATACGGATTTTTTGAAATTCAAGATGGCGGACTAGACAGCGGCCATTTTGTAAAAAGTTGAGTTTTCGAAAATTTTTAAAGTGGGTTTTCGGGCAGATGGCGCCACTTGACGCGAAATTTAGACGGAACCTTTATTGTTAAGCTTAACAAGGGCTACGCGACAGTGAAATAAAAAATTCGAATTTTTGTATAATTTCTGAGAATTACCCCAAAACGTAAAATTGCAAATTTTTAGTTTCTGACTATGAGGTCCTGTTAAAAACTGACATGCAATGCCATTTTTGGCCAATTTAACATCCTAACCTGGCAACACTGGGAGCCGTTGAGAAAAACATTTTTGTGACATGGTCATTTTCGAGATAGCTTATTGGTCCTCTGGTATTCTTTGAGGAAAAAAATAAAAACGTGGTTCGATTTTGTTTATGGTGTTGTATATAGGGAAAATACGTTTTTTTTTAAATTCAAGATGGCGGACTAGACTGCGGCCATTTTGTGAAAAGTTGAGTTTTCGAAATTCTTTAAAGTGGGTTTTCGGGCAGATGGCGCCACCTGACGCGAATTTTTTACATGACCTTTATTGTTAAACTTGACAAGGGCTACGCGACGGTGAAAAAAAATTTTCGAGTTTTTGGATAATTTCTGAGAATTACCCCAAAATGTAAAATTGCAAATTTTCAGTTTCTGAGTACGAGGTCCTGTCAAAAAGTGACATCCGATGTCATTTTTGGCCAACCAGAGCGTGTACAAGTGTTTGCCGTGAAAAGAAAACGAAAATGAAATTTCGACCTGATAGGAAACTGTCCCATACATTTTGTACTTGGGAGTTGACTTAAAGTACCTCACTAAGGAGTTGTATGGGGAAATCAAAATATTCAACCCAAGTTGAGGAATCGAGGCGGAGCGCCGCGTAGGGCGAAGCCCGGAGCGGCCATTTCATCACAAGTTATAACACCAAAACCAAGCGGAGCGCCGCGTAGGGCGAAGCCCGGAGCGGCCATTTCATCAAGCAACAGTACCAAATCCAAGCGGAGCGCCGCGTAGGGCGCAGCCCGGAGCGGCCATTTTATCATAAATTAGCAGCAAAACCAAGCGGAGCGCCGCGTAGGGCGAAGCCCGGAGCGGCCATTTCATCAAGCAACACTACCAAATCCAAGCGGAGCGCCGCGTAGGGCGCAGCCCGGAGCGGCCATTTTATCATAAATTAGCAGCAAAACCAAGCATTACATCACGACTCATATCACAAAAACCAAGCGGAGCGCCGCGTAGGGCGTAGCCCGGAGCGGTCATTACATCACGACTCACATCACAAAAACCAAGCGGAGCGCCGCGTCGGGCGCAGCCCGGGGCGGCCTTCTAACTACATGAGGAAGCTACGGTGAAGGTGAAGCGGCCATTCCATCTCAAGTGATACTACAAAAACCAAGCGGAGCGCCGCGTAGGTCACAGCCCAGAGCGGCCATTACATCACGACTCACATCACAAAAACCAAGCAAAGCGCCGCGTCGGGCGCAGCCCGGGGCGGCCTCCTAACTACATGGGGAAGATACGGTGAAGGCGGAGCGCTGCGTAGGGCGAAGCCCGGAGCGGCCATTTCATCACTACTCATGACCAAAAACAAGCGGAGCGCCGCGTAGGGCGCAGCCCGGAGCGGCCACATTCTACCAATTATGATTGTAACTTGCAATACTATAAGTCTAACCTCGAACCCTACCCAACCCTGCCTACGGACACACATTTGATTTATTTGTTGACCTGTTAAATAACATTCATTGTAGAAATTGATTCGGGAATAATTACCTAATTATGTACCTACATAGGTTAGGGTTATTTTTTTTTGTTGACCTGTTCAATAACATTCATTGTAGAAATTGATTCGGGAATAATTACCTAATTATGTACCTACATAGGTTAGGGTTATTTTTTTTTGTTGACCTGTTAAATAACATTCATTGTAGATATTGATTCGGGAATAATTACCTAATTATGTACCTACATAGGTTAGGGTTATTTTTTTTTGTTGACCTGTTAAATAACATTCATTGTAGAAATTGATTCGGGAATAATTACCTAATTATGTACCTACATAGGTTAGGGTTATTTTTTTTTGTTGACCTGTTAAATAAAATTCAGTGTAGAAATTGATTCGGGAATAATTACCTAATTATGTACCTACATAGGTTAGGGTTATTTTTTTTGTTGACCTGTTAAATAACATTTATTGTAGAAATTGATTCGGGAATAATTACCTAATTATGTACCTACATAGGTTAGGGTTATTTTTTTTGTTGACCTGTTAAATAACATTCATTGTAGAAATTGATTCGGGAATAATTACCTAATTAAGTACCTACATAGGTTAGGGTTATTTTTTTTTGTTGACCTGTTAAATAACATTCATTGTAGAAATTGATTCGGGAATAATTACCTAATTATGTACCTACATAGGTTAGGGTTATTTTTTTTGTTGACCTGTTATAAACATTCATTGTAGAAATTGATTCGGGAACAATTACCTAATTATGTACCTACATAGGTTAGGGTTATTTTTTTTTGTTGACCTGTTAAATAACATTCATTGTAGAAATTGATTCGGGAATAATTACCTAATTATGTACCTACATAGGTTAGGGTTATTTTTTTTTTGCTGTCCTGTAAACAACAGTATGTAGGTAGGTACCTATCTGTGTAAGTAGGAATTTATATAAATTAACATTAGTAAATTATTGAAAACAATCTTCGGAAACTTTAGTAATACACTTTTTAGGAAGAGTGATCATTTAGTTCAGATCAGTGAGGTTTTCTAATCTGTATGAAGAACGATTTTGAGTAAAAATCTTTAGGTGAATCAAATGGACGCTTATCTCGACCATCCCATACCATCTATGCTCAACCGTACTTAATATACTAATCTTTACAATAATAATATTCTGGTGAACAATTCTCATAGGGATTATTGATAAGGGAGCTGCACAGTTGAATATAAAATAACATATCTATGTGGTTAAGTATATGTTAAATCAAAGTCCTCTGTAGTATAGAAAGGTAGTGACGTGCTAAAATCATACATCAACTTCAGAACCCGGTGTGTGCTTAGTCTATACCTAACTTATCCCGAATTTGGGGAGCCTGGTTTCATCACAAGTTATAACACCAAAACCAAGCGAAGCGCCGCGTAGGGCGAAGCCCGGAGCGGCCATTCCATCTCAAATGATACTACAAAAACCAAGCGGAGCGCCGCGTAGGGCGCAGCCCGGAGCGGCCATTACATCACGACTCACATCACAGAAACCAAGCGGAGCGCCGCGTCGGGCGCAGCCCGGGGCGGCCTTCTAACTACATGAGAAAGATGCGGTTAAAGCGGAGCGCCGCGTAGGGCGCAGCCCGGAGCGGCCACATTCTACCAATTATGATCGTAACTTGCAGACCTCAAAAGTCTTACCTCGAACCCCATCCAACCCTGCCCAAGGACACACATTTGATTTATCCTTGGGCGTGGAAAAGGAAAAGGGCAGCCACCACAAACGGTGCATCGCCTCATGCAAGTTCGCGAGGCCGCAGGCCGAGCTGCGTCTCGCGAGGCCGAAGGCCGAGCTCCGCGGAGGGCGAAGCCCGTAGCGTCGCCGCGCAGGGCGCAGCCCGCAGCGCGGCCAAGCGTCGCAGACCTAGCTCGAAGGCGCGCCCGCGCAAAGCGCGGGGCGTCAAAAAGCTAGTCTATCTATATTATATATAGCTGGATTACCACTGACTGACTCACTGACTGATCAGGGGTATTTTTGGGGGTGTTGGGGGTTGTTTTTCGATTTTTTTTCTTTTTTGGTATTATTGTTTTTTTAATCAACACAGGTTTTTGACATTTGGTGAAAAAAAAATGGACCGGAAGCGCGCCGTTGCGCTTTTGTTTTTTTTTTTTTAAATGCAACGGCTATGTTTTGACATTTGTTTTAGGGTCGCTTATTGGTTTTTAATGTGGCACGGGGAAAATTTTTTGAAAAAACAAAATGGCCGCGCCGCCATCTTGGATTGAAAATTGAATTTGGACCTGTGTTTGCGGAATCGTAGCGGAGGGGGGCGCGGGTGGATTTTCAAAATTCTTTTTTTAATCTGTTGCGTTAGTGTTGTACTTTCAAACGCTGGTTGGGATTTTTCGAAACCCAAGATGGCGCCGCGTCTGGCGGCCATTTTGTCGGGGGGAAAAAATTGGTAGTTTTCAATTTGATTTTTCGGGGAGATGGCAACATCGGAGGGGGTAGGTTTGTTCCAGGCGTCGGGGGGCAATTTATTCGAGTGTTGCCACGACTGAGAATTTCTACCAAACTTTTGGTAGTTTTTGGGCCACGGCCCCGAATAGTAGAAAAAAAAAGTGGTCTCTTTTGCCAAAATCGAGTATGCAGTCTGGTGGCAATCGGGGCTCGCAATGACCTCCAGGTAGTTTTTTGCTAAAATTCTGGCAACACTGGAAATGGCGGCAAAAATAAATTTTGGGGTGTCGCTGACTTTGAGGAGCTCCTCGGACGAGGTTATCGTAGTTGGAAAAAAAATAAAAATTGTCTCTAATCAGTCATATAATGTAGTCTATGGTAGGGGTACGGGCTGTCAAAAATACAAGATGGCGGACGAGCTGGCGGCCATTTTGTAAATTTTAAAATTTTTTGAAAATTTCAACGTGATTTTTTTGACACATGGCGACACTTGAGCGAGTTGGCATGTATCAGGCGGGTGCGTGTCTTGCTTGCGTGTGTTGCCATGTCGAAAAATATTTTTGCGATTTTTGATAGTTTGCGCGCCAGGGCCCGAAAAGGTGCCGAGTCGAAATAGCCATTTTTGGGGGAAAAAAATCTCAAGAGGCCATTGACAAGGTCGGTCCAAATGACATTTGACCATTTTCAGTACCCTGACCTGGCAACACTGGGAGCTGTGGAGAAAAACATTTTTGCGACTTGGTCATTTTCGAGATAGCTTATTGGTCTTCTGGTATTCATTGAGGAAAAAAATAAAAATGTGGTTCGGTCTTGTTTATGATGCAGTATATGGGAAAAATACGATTTTCTTGAAATTCAAGATGGCAGACGAGACAGCGGCCATTTTGTGAAAAGTTGAGTTTTTGAAAAAATTCAAAGTGGTTTTTCGGGCAGATGGCGCCACTTGACGCGAATTTCAGCCAGAACCTTTATTGTTGACCTTGACAAGGGCTACGCGACAGTGAAATAAAAAATTCGAATTTTTGGATAATTTCTGAGAATTACCCCAAAACGTAAAATTGCAAATTTTCAGTTTCTGAGTATGAGGTCCTGTCAAAAAGTGACATGCGATGCCATTTTTGGCCGATTTGGCATCCTAACCTGGCAACACTGGGAGCTGTTGAGAAAAAAATTTTTGGTCATGGTCATTTTCGGAGATAGTTATTGGTCCTCTGGTATTATTAAAAAAAAAAGTAAAAATGTGGTTCGGTCTTGTTTATGGTGTAGTATATGGGAAAAATACGGATTTTTTGAAATTCAAGATGGCGGACTAGACAGCGGCCATTTTGTGAAAAAGTTTAGTTTTCGAAATCTTTAAAGTGGGATTTTCGGGCAGATGGCGCCACTTGACGCGAATTTTTGACATGACCTTTATTGTTAAACTTGATAAGTGCTACGCGATGGTGAAAAAAAAAATTCGAATTTTTGGATAATTTCTGAGAATTACCCCAAAATGTAAAGTTGCAAATTTTTAGTTTCTGAGTATGAGGTCCTGTCAAAAAGTGACATCCGATGTCATTTTTGGCCAATCAGAGCGTGTACAAGTGTTTGCCGTGAAAAGAAAACGAAAATGAAATTTAGACCTGGTAGGAGACTGTCCCATACATTTTGTACTGGAGTTGACTTAAAGTACCTCACTAAGGAGTTGTATGGGGAAATCAAAATATTCAACCCAAGCTGGGGAATCGAGGCAGAGCGCCGCGAAGGGCGAAGCCCGGAGCGGCCATTTCATCAAGCAACACCACTAAATCCAAGCGGAGCGCAGCGTAGGGCGCAGCCCGGAGCGGCCATTACAATCACTCGGTCATATGGAAAAACCTAGCGAAGCGCCGCGTCGGGCGCAGCCCGGGGCGGCCTTCTTACTATAAAGGGGAGACATGGCGAAGGCGGAGCGCCGCGTAGGGCGAAGCCCGGAGCGGCCATTTTCCTGAACAGTGACCACGAGATCAAAGCAGAGCGCCGCGTAGGGCGTAGCCCGGAGCGGCCATTTCATCACAAGTTATAAAATCAAAACCAAGCGGAGCGCCGCGTAGGGCGAAGCCCGGAGCGGCCATTATAATCACTCAGCTATCTGGAGAAACCTAGCGGAGCGCCGCGTAGGGCGAAGCCCGGAGCGGCCATTATAATCACTCAGTTATTTGGAGAAACCGAGTGGAGCGCCGCGTAGGGCGAAGCCCGGAGCGGCCATTATAATCACTCGGTCATTTGGAAAAACCCAGCGGAGCGCCGCATCGGGCGCAGCCCGGGGCGGCTTTCAAACTACATGAGAAAGATACAGCGAAAGCGTAGCGCCGCGTAGGGCGCAGCCCGGAGCGGCCATTTCATCATGACTCATAACACTAAAGCCAAACAGAGTGCCGCGTAGGGCGAAGCCCGGAGCGGCCATTTCATCACGACTCATATAACCAAAACCAAGCGGAGCGCAGCGTAGGGCGAAGCCCGGAGCGGCCATTCTAATCACTCGGTCATTTGGAAAAACCTAGCGGAGTGCCGCGTCGGGCGCAGCCCGGGGCGGCCTTCTAACTACATGAGGAAGATACAGTTGAAGCGGAGCGCCGCGTAGGGCGCAGCCCGGAGCGGCCACATTCTACCAATTATGATCATAACTTGCAACACTATAAGTCTAACCTCAAACCACATCCAACCCTGCCCAAGGACACACATTTGATTTATCCTTGGGCGTGGAAAAGAACAAGGGCAACTGTCACAAACGGTGCATCGCCTCATGCAAGTTCGCGAGGCCGCAGGCCGAGCTGCGTCTCGCGAGGCCGAAGGCCGAGCTCCGCGGAGGGCGAAGCCCGTAGCGTCGCCGCGCAGGGCGCAGCCCGCAGCGCGGCCAAGCGTCGCAGACCTAGCTCGAAGGCGCGCCCGCGCAAAGCGCGGGGCGTCAAAAAGCTAGTCTATCTATCTATATTATATATAGCTGGATTACCACTGACTGACTCACTGACTGATCAGGGGTATTTTTGGGGGTGTTGGGGGTTGTTTTTGGATATTTTTTTCTTTTTTGGTGTTATTGTTTTTTTAATCAACGCAGGTTTTTGACATTTGGTGGAAAAAAAAAGGACCGCAAGCGCGCCGTTGCGCTTTTGTTTTTTTTTTTTCAAATGCAACGGCTATGGTTTTGACATTTGTCTTAGGAATCGCCCATTGTTTTTTAATTGGAACAAGGAAAATTTTTTGAAAAAACAAAATGGCCGCGCCGCCATCTTGGATTGAAAATTTAATTTGGACCTCGTGTTTGCGGAATCGTAGCGGAGGGGGGCGCGGGTGGATTTTCAAAATTCTTTTTTTAATCTGTTGCAGTTAGTGTTCGACTCTTCAAACGTCATTTGCAATTTTTCGAAATCCAAGATGGCGCCGCGTCTGGCGGCCATTTTGTCGGGGGGAAAAAATTGGCACTTTTCAAATTGATTTTTCGGGGAGATGGCAACATCGGAGTGGGTAGGTTTGTTCCGGGCGTCGGGGGGTAATTTATCCGAGTGTTGCCACGACTGAGAATTTCTACCAAATTTTTGGTAGTTTTTGGGCCACGGCCCCGAATAGTAGAAAAAAAAAGTGGTCTCTTTAGTGAAAATCGAGTATGCAGTCTGGTGGCAATCGGGGCTCGCAATGACCTCCAGGTAGTTTTTTGCTAAAATTCTGGCAACACTGGAAATGGCGGCAAAAATAAATTTTGGGGTGTCGCCCACTTTGAGGAGCTCCTAGGACGAGGATATCGTAGATGGAAAAAAAATAAAAATTGTCTCTGATCAGTCATATGATGTAGTCTATGGTAGGGGTACGGGCTGTCAAAAATACAAGATGGCGGACGAGCTGGCGGCCATTTTGTAAATTTGTAAAATTTTTCGAAAATTTCAACGTGATTTTTTTGACACATGGCGACACTTGAGCGAGTTGACATGTATCGGGCGGGTGTGAGTCTTGCTTGCGTGTGTTGCCATGTCGAAAAATATTTTGGCGATTTTTGATAGTTTGCGCGCCAGGGCCCGAAAAGGTGCCGAGTCGAAATAGCCATTTTTGGGGGAAAAAAAATCTCAAGAGGCCATTGACAGGGTCGGTCCAAATGACATTTGACCATTTTCAGCACCCTGACCTGGCAACACTGGGAGCTGTTGAGAAAAACATTTTTGCGACTTGGTCATTTTCGGCGATAGTTATTGGTCCTCTGGTATTAATTGAAAAAAAAAGTAAAAATGTGGTTCGGTCTTGTTTATGATGTAGTATATGGGAAAAATACGGATTTTTTGAAATTCAAGATGGCGGACGAGACAGCGGCCATTTTGTGAAAAGTTGAGTTTTTGAAAAAATTCAAAGTGGTTTTTCGGGCAGATGGCGCCACTTGACGCGAATTTTAGCCAGAACCTTTATTGTTGAGCTTGACAAGGGCTACGCGACAGTGAAATAAAAAATTCGAATTTTTGGATAATTTCTGAGAATTACCCCAAAACGTAAAATTGCAAATTTTCAGTTTCTGAGTATGAGGTCCTGTCAAAAAGTGACATGCGATGCCATTTTTGGCCGATTTAGGCATCCTAACCTGGCAACACTGGGAGCTGTTGAGAAAAACATTTTTGGTCATGGTCATTTTCGGCGATAGTTATTGGTCCTCTGGTATTATTTAAAAAAAAAAGTAAAAATGTGGTTCGGTCTTGTTTATGGTGTAGTATATGGGAAAAATACGGATTTTTTTAAATTCAAGATGGCGGACTAGACAGCGGCCATTTTGTGAAAAAGTTAGTTTTCGAAATGCTTTAAAGTGGGTTTTCGGGCAGATGGCGCCACTTGACGCGAATTTTTGACATGACCTTTATTGTTGGACTTGACAAGGGCTACGCTACGGTGAAAAAAAATTTTCGAATTTTTGGATAATTTCTGAGAATTACCCCAAAATGTAAAATTGCAAATTTATAGTTTCTGAGTATGAGGTCCTGTCAAAAAGTGACATCCGATGTCATTTTTGGCCAATCAGAGCGTGTACAAGTGTTTGCCGTGAAAAGAAAACGAAAATGAAATTTCGACCTGATAGGAGACTGTCCCATACATTTTGTACTGGAGTTGACTTAAAGTACCTCACTAAGGAGTTGTATGGGGAAATCGAAATATTCAACCCAAGTTGGGGAATCGAGGCGGAGCGCCGCGTAGGGCGAAGCCCGGAGCGGCCATTTCATCAAGCAATTATACTAAATCCAAGCGGAGCGCCGCGTAGGGCGTAGCCCGGAGCGGCCATTCCATCTCAAGTGATACTACAAAAACCTAGCGGAGCGCCGCGTAAGGCGAAGCCGGGAGCGGCCATTATAATCACTCGGTCATATGGAAAAACCTAGCGAAGCGCCGCGTCGGGCGCAGCCCGGGGCGGCCTTTTTTCATACTATATAGGGAAGACATGGCGAAGGCGGAGCGCCGCGTAGCGCGAAGCCCGGAGCGGCCATTCTCCTGAACAGTGACTACGAGATCAAAGCAGAGCGCCGCGTAGGGCGAAGCCCGGAGCAGCCATTTTATCACAAATCAGCAGCAAAACTAAGCGGAGCGCCGCGTAGGGCGAAGCCCGGAGCGGCCATTTCATCACTTGTCATACTAACAAAACAAAGCCAAGCGCCGCGTAGGGCGAAGCCCGGAGCGGCCATTCCATCTCAAATGATACTACAAAAACCAAGCGGAGCGCCGCGTAGGGCGCAGCCCGGAGCGGCCATTACTTCACGACTCATATCACAAAAACAAAGCGGAGCGCCGCGTAGGGCGCAGCCCGGAGCGGCCATTACATCACGACTCACATCACAGAAACCAAGCGGAGCGCCGCGTCGGGCGCAGCCCGGAGCGGCCATTACATCACGACTCACATCACAAAAACCAAGCGAAGCGCCGCGTCGGGCGCAGCCCGGGGCGGCCTCCTAACTACATGGGGAGGATACGGTGAAGGCGGAGCGCTGCGTAGGGCGAAGCCCGGAGCGGCCATTTCAACACTACTCATGACCAAAAACAAGCGGAGCGCCGCGTAGGGCGCAGCCCGGAGCGGCCACATTCCACCAATTATGATCATAACTTGCAACACCAAAAGTCTACCCTCAAACCCCATCCTACCCTGCCCAAGGACACACATTTGATTCATCCTTGGGCGTGGAAAAGAACAAGGGCAACTGTCACAAACGGTGCATCGCCTCATGCAAGTTCGCGAGGCCGCAGGCCGAGCTGCGTCTCGCGAGGCCGAAGGCCGAGCTCCGCGGAGGGCGAAGCCCGTAGCGTCGCCGCGCAGGGCGCAGCCCGCAGCGCGGCCAAGCGTCGCAGACCTAGCTCGAAGGCGCGCCCGCGCAAAGCGCGGGGCGTCAAAAAGCTAGTCTATATTATATATAGCTGGATTACCACTGACTGACTCACTGACTGATCAGGGGTATTTTTGGGGGTGTTGGGGGTTGTTTTTCGATATTTTTTTCTTTTTTGGTGTTATTGTTTTTTTAATCAACGCAGGTTTTTGACATTTGGTGGAAAAAAAAATGGACCGCAAGCGCGCCGTTGCGCTTTTGTTTTTTTTTTTTCAAATGCAATGCTTGGGTTTTGACATTTGTCTTAGGAATCGCCCATTGTTTTTTAATTGGAACAAGGAAAATTTTTTGAAAAAACAAAATGGCCGCGCCGCCATCTTGGATTGAAAATTTAATTTGGACCCGTGTTTGCGGAATCGTAGCGGAGGGGGGCGCGGGTGGATTTTCAAAATTCTTTTTTTAATCTGTCACAATTATGTTCGACTTTCAAACGTCATTTGCGATTTTTCGAAATCCAAGATGGCGCCGCGTCTGGCGGCCATTTTGTCGGGGGGAAAAAATTGGCTTTTTTCAAATTGATTTTTCGGGGAGATGGCAACATCGGAGCTGGTAGGTTTGTTCCGGGCGTCGGGGGGTAATTTATCCGAGTGTTGCCACGACTGAGAATTTCTACCAAATTTTTGGTAGTTTTTGGGCCACGGCCCCGAATAGTAGAAAAAAAAAGTGGTCTCTGTTGCCAAAATCGAGTATGCAGTCTGGTGGCAATCGGGGCTCGCAATGACCTCCAGGTAGTTTTTTGCTAAAATTCTGGCAACACTGGAAATGGCGGCAAAAATAAATTTTGGGGTGTCGCCCACTTTGAGGAGCTCCTAGGACGAGGATATCGTAGATGGAAAAAAAATAAAAATTGTCTCTGATCAGTCATATGATGTAGTCTATGGTAGGGGTACGGGCTGTCAAAAATACAAGATGGCGGACGAGCTGGCGGCCATTTTGTAAATTTGTAAAATTTTTCGAAAATTTCAACGTGATTTTTTTGACACATGGCGACACTTGAGCGAGTTGACATGT
The DNA here is from genome assembly GCA_019059595.1 of Marasmia exigua. NCBI lineage: Eukaryota > Metazoa > Arthropoda > Insecta > Lepidoptera > Crambidae > Marasmia > Marasmia exigua. The sequence continues at coordinate 90,258 of JADPWL010003099.1, forward strand.
ATCGGGCGGGTGTGAGTCTTGCTTGCGTGTGTTGCCATGTCGAAAAATATTTTGGCGATTTTTGATAGTTTGCGCGCCAGGGCCCGAAAAGGTGCCGAGTCGAAATAGCCATTTTTGGGGAAAAAAAATCTCAAGAGGCCATTGACAGGGTCGGTCCAAATGACATTTGACCATTTTCAGCACCCTGACCTGGCAACACTGGGAGCTGTTGAGAAAAACATTTTTGCGACTTGGTCATTTTCGAGATAGCTTATTGGTCCTCTGGTATTCTCTAAGAAAAAAAGTAAAAATGTGGTTCGGTCTTGTTTATGGTGTAGTATATGGGAAAAATACGATTTTCTTGAAATTCAAGATGGCGGACGAGACAGCGGCCATTTTGTGAAAAGTTGAGTTTTTGAAAAAATTCAAAGTGGTTTTTCGGGCAGATGGCGCCACTTGACGCGAATTTTAGCCAGAACCTTTATTGTTGAAGCTTGACTAAGGGCTACGCGACAGTGAAATAAAAAATTCGAATTTTTGGATAATTTCTGAGAATTACCCCAAAACGTAAAATTGCAAATTTTCAGTTTCTGAGTATGAGGTCCTGTCAAAAAGTGACATGCGATGCCATTTTTGGCCGATTTGGCATCCTAACCTGGCAACACTGGGAGCTGTTGAGAAAAACATTTTTGGTCATGGTCATTTTCGGCGATAGTTATTGGTCCTCTGGTATTATTTAAAAAAAAAAGTAAAAATGTGGTTCGGTCTTGTTTATGGTGTAGTATATGGGAAAAATACGGATTTTTTGAAATTCAAGATGGCGGACTAGACAGCGGCCATTTTGTGAAAAAGTTAGTTTTCGAAATGCTTTAAAGTGGGTTTTCGGGCAGATGGCGCCACATGACGCGAATTTTTTACATGACCTTTATTGTTGAACTTGATAAGGGCTACGCGATTATGAAAAAAAAATTTCAACATTTTGGATAATTTCTGAGAATTACCCTAAAACGTAAAATTTCAAATTTTCAGTTTCCGAGTATGAGGTCCTGTCAAAAAGTGACATCCGATGTCATTTTTGGCCAATCAGAGCGTGTACAAGTGTTTGCCGTGAAAAGAAAACGAAAATGAAATTTAGACCTGGTAGGAGACTGTCCCATACATTTTGTACTGGAGTTGACTTAAAGTACCTCACTAAGGAGTTGTATGGGGAAATCAAAATATTCAACCCAAGTTGGGGAATCGAGGCGGAGCGCCGCGTAGGGCGAAGCCCGGAGCGGCCATTTCATCAAGCAACACTACTAAATCCAAGCGGAGCGCCGCGTAGGGCGCAGCCCGGAGCGGCCATTTTATCACAAATCAGGAGCAAAACCAAGCGGAGCGCCGCGTAGGGCGTAGCCCGGAGCGGCCATTACATCACTTGTTATACCAACAGAACAAAGCGAAGCGCCGCGTAGGGCGAAGCCCGGAGCGGCCATCACATCACGACTCATATCACAAAAACTAAGCGGAGCGCCGCGTAGGGCGCAGCCCGGAGCGGCCATTATAATCACTCGGTCATATGGAAAACCCTAGCGAAGCGCTGCGTCGGGCGCAGCCCGGGGCGGCCTTCTTACTATATAGGGAAGACATGGCGAAGGCGGAGCGCCGCGTAGGGCGAAGCCCGGAGCGGCCATTCTTCTGAACACTGACTACGAGATCAAAGCAAAGCGCCGCGTAGGGCGCAGCCCGGAGCGGCCATTTCATCACTTGATACACCAACAAGACAAAGCGAAGCGCCGCGTAGGGCGAAGCCCGGAGCGGCCATTCCATCTCAAGTGATACTACAAAAACCAAGCGGAGCGCCGCATAGGGCGCAGCCCGGAGCGGCCATTCCATCTCAAGTCATACTACAAAAACCAAGCGGAGCGCCGCGTAGGGCGCAGCCCGGAGCGGCCATTACATCACGACTCACATCACAGAAACCAAGCGAAGCGCCGCGTCGGGCGCAGCCCGGGGCGGCCTTCTAACTACATGAGGAAGATACGGTTGAAGCGGAGCGCCGCGTAGGGCGCAGCCCGGAGCGGCCACATTCTACCAATTATGATCATAACTTGCAATACTATAAGTCTACCCTCAACCCCATCCAACCCTGCCCAAGGACACACATTTGATTTATCCTTGGGCGTGGAAAAGAACAAGGGCAACTGTCACAAACGGTGCATCGCCTCATGCAAGTTCGCGAGGCCGCAGGCCGAGCTGCGTCTCGCGAGGCCGAAGGCCGAGCTCCGCGGAGGGCGAAGCCCGTAGCGTCGCCGCGCAGGGCGCAGCCCGCAGCGCGGCCGAGCGTCGCAGACCTAGCTCGAAGGCGCGCCCGCGCAAAGCGCGGGGCGTCAAAAAGCTAGTCTATCTATCTATATTATATATAGCTGGATTACCACTGACTGACTCACTGACTGATCAGGGGTATTTTTGGGGTGTTGGGGGTTGTTTTTGGATATTTTTTTCTTTTTTGGTGTTATTGTTTTTTTAATCAACGCAGGTTTTTGACATTTGGTGGAAAAAAAATGGACCGCAAGCGCGCCGTTGCGCTTTTGTTTTTTTTTTTTCAAATGCAACTGCTTGGTTTTGACATTTGTCTTAGAATCGCCCATTGTTTTTTATTTGGCACCGGGAAAATTTTTTGAAAAAACAAAATGGCCGCGCCGCCATCTTGGATTGAAAATTTAATTTGGACCCGTGTTTGCGGAATCGTAGCGGAGGGGGGCGCGGGTGGATTTTCAAAATTCTTTTTTTAATCTGTTGCACAAGTGTTCGACTTTCAAACGCTTGTTGGGATTTTTCGAAATCCAAGATGGCGCCGCGTCTGGCGGCCATTTTGTCGGGGGGAAAAAATTGGCACTTTTCAAATTGATTTTTCGGGGAGATGGCAACATCGGAGTGGGTAGGTTTGTTCCGGGCGTCGAGGGGTAATTTATCCGAGTGTTGCCACGACTGAGAATTTCTACCATAATTTTTGGTAGTTTTTGGGCCTACGGCCCCGAATAGTAGAAAAAAAAGTGGTCTCTGTTGCAAAATCGAGTATGCAGTCTGGTGGCAATCGGGGCTCGCAATGACCTCCAGGTAGTTTTTTGCTAAAATTCTGGCAACACTGGAAATGGCGGCAAAAATAAATTTTGGGGTGTCGCCCACTTTGAGGAGCTCCTAGGACGAGGATATCGTAGATGGAAAAAAAATAAAAATTGTCTCTGATCAGTCATATAATTTAGTCTATGGTACGGGTACGCGCTGTCAAAAATACAAGATGGCGGACGAGCTGGCGGCCATTTTGTAAATTTGTAAAATTTTTGAAAATTTCAACGTGATTTTTTTGACACATGGCGACACTTGAGCGAGTTGACATGTATAGGGCGGGTGTGAGTCTTGCTTGCGTGTGTTGCCATGTCGAAAAATATTTTGGCGATTTTTGATAGTTTGCGCGCCAGGGCCCGAAAAGGTGCCGAGTCGAAATAGCCATTTTTGGGGAAAAAAATCCAAGAGGCCATTGACAGGGTCGGTCCAAATGACATTTGACCATTTTCAGCACCCTGACCTGGCAACACTGGGAGCTGTTGAGAAAAACATTTTTGCGACTTGGTCATTTTCGAGATAGCTTATTGGTCCTCTGGTATTCTCTAAGAAAAAAAGTAAAAATGTGGTTCGGTCTTGTTTATGGTGTAGTATATGGGAAAAATACGATTTTCTTGAAATTCAAGATGGCGGACTGAGACAGCGGCCATTTTGTGAAAAGTTGAGTTTTTGAAAAAATTCAAAGTGGTTTTTCGGGCAGATGGCGCCACTTGACGCGAATTTTAGCCAGAACCTTTATTGTTGAAGCTTGACAAGGGCTACGCGACAGTGAAATAAAAAATTCGAATTTTTGGATAATTTCTGAGAATTACCCCAAAACGTAAAATTGCAAATTTTCAGTTTCTGAGTATGAGGTCCTGTCAAAAAGTGACATGCGATGCCATTTTTGGCCGAATTTGGCATCCTAACCTGGCAACACTGGGAGCTGTTGAGAAAAACATTTTTGCGACATGGTCATTTTCGGCGATAGTTATTGGTCCTCTGGTATTATTTAAAAAAAAAAGTAAAAATGTGGTTCGGTCTTGTTTATGATGTAGTATATGGGAAAAATACGGATTTTTTGAAATTCAAGATGGCGGACTAGACAGCGGCCATTTTGTGAAAAGTTTAGTTTTCGAAATGCTTTAAAGTGGGTTTTCGGGCAGATGGCGCCACTTGACGCGAATTTTTGACATAACCTTTATTGTTGAACTTGACAAGGGCTACGCTACGGTGAAAAAAAAAATTCGAATTTTTGGATAATTTCTGAGAATTACCCCAAAACGTAAAATTTCAAATTTTCAGTTTCCGAGTATGAGGTCCTGTCAAAAAGTGACATCCGATGTCATTTTTGGCCAATCAGAGCGTGTACAAGTGTTTGCCGTGAAAAGAAAACGAAAATGAAATTTCGACCTGGTAGGAGACTGTCCCATACATTTTGTACTGGAGTTGACTTAAAGTACCTCACTAAGGAGTTGTATGGGGAAATCAAAATATTCAACCCAAGTTGGGGAATCGAGGCGGAGCGCCGCGTAGGGCGAAGCCCGGAGCGGCCATTTCATCAAGCAATTATACTAAATCCAAGCGGAGCGCCGCGTAGGGCGTAGCCCGGAGCGGCCATATCATCATGACTCATAACACCAAAAACAAGCGGAGCGCCGCGTAGGGCAAAGCCCGGAGCGGCCATTTCATCACGACTTATATCACAAAAACCAAGCGGAGCGCCGCGTAGGGCGCAGCCCGGAGCGGCCATTTCATCAAGCAACACTACTAAATCCAAGCGGAGCGCCGCGTAGGGCGAAGCCCGGAGCGGCCATTTCATCACATGTTATACCGTCAAAATAAAGCGAAGCGCCGCGTAGGGCGCAGCCCGGAGCGGCCATTATAATCACTCGGTCATATGGAAAAACCTAGCGAAGCGCCGCGTCGGGCGCAGCCCGGGGCGGCCTTTTTCTTACTATATAGGGAAGACATGGCGAAGGCGGAGCGCCGCGTAGGGCGAAGCCCGGAGCGGCCATTCCATCACTTGTTATACTAACAAAACAAAGCGAAGCGCCGCGTAGGGCGAAGCCCGGAGCGGCCATTCCATCTCAAATGATACTACAAAAACCAAGCGGAGCGCCGCGTAGGGCGCAGCCCGGAGCGGCCATTACATCACGACTCACATCACAGAAACCAAGCGGAGCGCCGCGTCGGGCGCAGCCCGGGGCGGCCTTCTAACTACATGAGGAAGATACGGTTGAAGCGGAGCGCCGCGTAGGGCGCAGCCCGGAGCGGCCACATTCTACCAATTATGATTGTAACTTGCAATACTATAAGTCTACCCTCAAACCCCATCCAACCCTGCCCAAGGACACACATTTGATTTATCCTTGGGCGTGGAAAAGAACAAGGGCAACTGTCTCAAACGGTGCATCGCCTCATGCAAGTTCGCGAGGCCGCAGGCCGAGCTGCGTCTCGCGAGGCCGAAGGCCGAGCTCCGCGGAGGGCGAAGCCCGTAGCGTCGCCGCGCAGGGCGCAGCCCGCAGCGCGGCCGAGCGTCGCAGACCTAGCTCGAAGGCGCGCCCGCGCAAAGCGCGGGGCGTCAAAAAGCTAGTCTATCTATCTATATTATATATAGCTGGATTACCACTGACTGACTCACTGACTGATCAGGGGTTTTTTTGGGGGTGTTGGGGGTTGTTTTTGGATATTTTTTCTTTTTTGGTGTTATTGTTTTTTTAATCAACACAGGTTTTTGACATTTGGTGGAAAAAAAATGGACCGCAAGCGCGCCGTTGCGCTTTTCTTTTTTTTTTTTTCAAATGCAATGCGTGGGTTTTGACATTTGTCTTAGAATCACCCATTGTTTTTTTAATTGGCACGGGGAAAAATTTTCGAAAAAACAAAATGGCCGCGCCGCCATCTTGGATTGAAAATTTAATTTGGACCCGTGTTTGCGGAATCGTAGCCGAGGGGGGCGCGGGTGGATTTTCAAATTTCTTTTTTTAATCTGTTGCAATTATGTTTGACTTTTAAACGCCGTTTGGGATTTTTCCAAATCCAAGATGGCGCCGCGTCTGTCGGCCATTTTGTCGGGGGGAAAAAATTGGCACTTTTCAAACTGATTTTTCGGGGAGATGGCAACATCGGGGTGGGTAGGTATGTTCCGGGCGTCGGAGGGTAATTTATCCGAGTGTTGCTACGACTGAGAATTTCTACCATATTTTTGGTAGTTTTTGGGCTACGGCCCCGAATAGTAGAAAAAAAAAGTGGTCTCTGTTGCCAAAATCGAGTATGCAGTCTGGTGGCAATCGGGAATCGCAATGACGTCCAGGTAGTTTTTTGGTAAAATTCTAGCAACACTGGAAATGGCGGCAAAAATAAATTTTGGGGTGTCGCCGACTTTGAGGAGCTCCTTGGACGAGGTTTTCGTAGATGGAAAAAAAATTAAAATTGTCTCTAATCAGTCATATAATTTATTCTATGACAGGGTTACGCGCTGTCAAAAATACAAGATGGCGGACGAGCTGGCGGCCATTTTGTAAATTTTCGAAAATTTCAACGTGATTTTTTTGACACATGGTGACACTTGAGCGAGTTGTCATGTATAGGGCGGGTGTGAGTCTTGTTTGCGTGTGTTGCAATGTCGAAAAATATTTTGGCGATTTTTGATAGTTTGCGCGCCAGGGCCCGAAAAGGTGCCGACTCGAAATAGCCATTTCTGGGGAAAAAAATCACAAGAGGCCATTGACAGAGCCGGTCCAAATGACATTTGACCATTTTCAGCACCCTGACCTGGCAACACTGGGAGCTGTGGAGAAAAACATTTTTGCGACTTGGTCATTTTCGAGATAGCTTATTGGTCCTCTGGTATTCTCTAAGAAAAAAAGTAAAAATGTGGTTCGGTCTTGTTTATGGCGTAGTATATGGGAAAAATACGATTTTCTTGAAATTCAAGATGGCGGACGAGACAGCGGCCATTTTGTGAAATGTTGAGTTTTTGAAAAAAATCAAAGCGGTTTTTCGGGCAGATGGCGCCACTTGACGCGAATTTTATTCAAAACCTTTATTGTTGAACTTGACAATAGCTACGCGACAGTGAAATAAAAAATTCGGATTTTTGGATAATTTCTGAGAATTACCCCAAAACGTAAAATTTCAAATTTTCAGTTTCCAAGTATAAGGTCCTGCCAAAAAGTGACATTTGATGCCATTTTTGGCCAATTTAACATCCTAACTTGGCAACACTGGGAGCTGTTGAGAAAAACATTTTTGCGACATGGTCATTTTCGGCGACAGTTATTGGTCCCCTGGTATTATTTAAAAAAAAAAGTAAAAATGTGGTTCGGTCTTGTCTATGATGTAGTATATGGGAAAAATACGGATTTTTTGAAATTCAAGATGGCGGACTAGACAACGGCCATTTTGTGAAAAGTTTAGTTTTCGAAAAATCTTTAAAGTGGGTTTTCGGGCAGATGGCGCCACTTGTCGCGAATTTTTTACATGACCTTTATTGTTGAACTTGATAAGGGCTACGCGACGGTGAAAAAAAAATTTCAACATTTTGGATAATTTCTGAGAATTACCCCAAAATGTAAAATTGCAAATTTTTAGTTTCTGAGTATGAGATCCTGTCAAAAGAGCGTGTATGAGTGTATGCCGTGAAAAGAAAACGAAAATGAAATTTCGACCTGGTAGTAGACTGTCCCATACATTTTGTACTGAAGTTGACTTAAAGTACCTCACTAAGGAGTTTTATGGGGAAATCAAAATATTCAACCCAAGTTGGGAAATCGAGGCGGAGCGCCGCGTAGGGCGAAGCCCGGAGCGGCCATTTCATCAAGCAATTATACTAAATCCAAGCGGAGCGCCGCGTAGGGCGTAGCCCGGAGCGGCCATATCATCATGACTCATAACACCAAAAACAAGCGGAGCGCCGTGTAGGGCAAAGCCCGGAGCGGCCATTTCATCACGACTTATATCACAAAAACCAAGCGGAGCGCCGCGTAGGGCGCAGCCCGGAGCGGCCATTTCATCAAGCAACACTACTAAATCCAAGCGGAGCGCCGCGTAGGGCGAAGCCCGGAGCGGCCATTTCATCACATGTTATACCGTCAAAATAAAGCGAAGCGCCGCGTAGGGCGCAGCCCGGAGCGGCCATTATAATCACTCGGTCATATGGAAAAACCTAGCGTAGCGCCGCGTCGGGCGCAGCCCGGGGCGGCCTTTTTCCTTACTATATAGGGAAGACATGGCGAAGGCGAAGCGCCGCGTAGGGCGAAGCCCGGAGCGGCCATTTCATCATGACCCATACACCAAAACCAAGCGGAGCGCCGCGTAGGGCGAAGCCCGGAGCGGCCATTCTAATCACTCGGTCATTTGGAAAAACCTAGCGGAGTGCCGCGTCGGGCGCAGCCCGGGGCGGCCTTCTAACTACATGAGGAAGATACAGTTGAAGCGGAGCGCCGCGTAGGGCGCAGCCCGGAGCGGCCACATTCTACCAATTATGATCATAACTTGCAATTCTATAAGTCTAACCTCGAACCCCATCCAACCCTGCCCAAGGACACACATTTGATTCATCCTTGGGCGTGGAAAAGGAAAAGGGCAGCCACCACAAACGGTACATCGCCTCATGCAAGTTCGCGAGGCCGAAGGCCGAGCTCCGCGGAGGGGGGGGCGAAGCCCGTAGCGTCGCCGCGCAGGGCGCAGCCCGCGGCGCGGCCGAGCGTCGCAGACCTAGCTCGAAGGCGCGCCCGCGCAAAGCGCGGGGCGTCAAAAAGCTAGTCTATCTATATTCTATTCTATATTCTATTCTATTCTATTCTATTCTATTCTATTCTATATTATATATAGCTGGATTACCACTGACTGACTCACTGACTGATCAGGGGTTTTTTTGGGGGTGTTGGGGGTTGTTTTTCCATTTTTTTTCTTTTTTGGTGTTATAGTTTTTTTAATCAACGCAGGTTTTTGACATTTGGTGGAAAAAAAATGGACGGGAAGCGCGCCGTTGCGCTTTTGTTTTTTTTTTTTTAAATGCAACGGTTATGTTTTGACATTTGGTTTAGGATCGCCTATTGTTTCTTGTTTTGGAACAAGGAAAATTTTTTGAAAAAACAAAATGGCCGCGCCGCCATCTTGGATTGAAAATTGAATTTGGACCTGTGTTTGCGGAATCGTAGCGGAGGGGGGCGCGGGTGGATTTTCCAAATTCTTTTTTTAATCTGTCACAATTATGTTCTACTCTCAAACGTCATTTGCGATTTTTCCAAATCAAAGATGGCGCCGCGTCTGGCGGCCATTTTGTCGGGGGGAAAAAATTGGCTTTTTTCAAATTGATTTTTCGGGGAGATGGCAACATCGGAGCGGGTAGGTTTGTTCCGGGCGTCGGAGGGCAATTTATTCGAGTGTTGCCACGACTGAGAATTTCTACCATATTTTTGGTAGTTTTTGGGCCACGGCCCGGAATAGTAGAAAAAAAAAGTGGTCTCTTTAGCAAAAATCGAGTATGCAGTCTGGTGGCAATCGGAGCTCGCAATGATTTGCAGGTAGTTTTTTGCTAAAATTCTGGCAACACTGGAAATGGCGGCAAAAATAAATTTTGGGGTGTCGCCGACTTTGAGGAGCTCCTCGGGCAAGGATATCGTAGATGGAAAAAAAATAAAAATTGTCTCTGATTAGTTATATAGTTTAGTCTATGGCACGGGTACGGGCTGTCAAAAATACAAGATGGCGGATGAGCTGGCGGCCATTTTGTAAATTTATAAAATTTTTGAAAATTTCAACGTGATTTTTTTGACACATGGCGGCACTTGAGCGAGTTGACATGTATCAGGCGGGTGTGAGTCTTGCTTGCGTGTGTTGCCATGTCGAAAAATATTTTGGCGATTTTTGATAGTTTGCGCGCCAGGGCCCAAAAAGGTGCCGAGTCGAAATAGCCATTTTTGGGTAAAAAAAATCCCAAGAGGCTATTGATTGGGTATGTTCAAATGACATTTGACCATTTTCAGCACCCTGACCTGGCAACACTGGGAGCTGTTGAGAAAAACATTTTTGCGACTTGGTCATTTTCGAGATAGCTTATTGGTCCTCTGGTATTCTCTAAGAAAAAAAATAAAAATGTGGTTCGATCTTGTTTATGGTGTAGTATATGGGAAAAATACGATTTTCTTGAAATTCAAGATGGCGGACGAGACAGCGGCCATTTTGTGAAATGTTGAGTTTTTTGAAAAAATTCAAAGTGGTTTTTCGGGGAGATGGCGCCACTTGACGCGAATTTTAGCCAGAACCTTTATTGTTGAGCTTGACAAGGGCTATGCGACATGGAAATAAAAAATCGAATTTTTGGATAATGTCTGAGAATTACCCTAAAACGTAAAATTTCAAATTTTCCATTTTCGAGTATGAGGTCCTGTCAAAAAGTGACATGCGATGCCATTTTGGCCCGATTTGGCATCCTAACCTGGCAACACTGGGAGCTGTTGAGAAAAACATTTTTGGTCATGGTCATTTTCGGCGATAGTTATTGGTCCTCTGGTATTATTAAAAAAAAAAAGTAAAAATGTAGTTCGGTCTTGTTTATGATGTAGTATATGGGAAAAATACGGATTTTTTGAAATTCAAGATGGCGGACTAGACAGCGGCCATTTTGTGAAAAGTTTAGTTTTCGAAATTCTTTAAAGTGGGTTTTCGGGCAGATGGCGCCACTTGACGCGAATTTTTGACATAACCTTTATTGTTGAACTTGACGAGTGCTACGCTTTAGTGAAAAAAAAAATCCAATTTTTTGGATAATTTCTGAGAATTACCCCAAAATGTAAATCACATCACGACTCATAACACAAAAACCAAGCGGAGCGCCGCGTAGGGCGCAGCCCGGAGCGGCCATTACATCACGACACATATCACAGAAACCAAGCGGAGCGCCGCGTCGGGCGCAGCCCGGGGCGGCCTTCTAACTACATGAGGAAGATACGGTTGAAGCGGAGCGCCGCGTAGGGCGAAGCCCGGAGCGGCCATTCTTCTGAACAGTGACTACGAGATCAAAGCAGAGCGCCGCGTAGGGCGCAGCCCGGAGCGGCCACATTCTACCAATTATGATCGTAACTTGCAACACCAAAAGTCTACCCTCAAACCCCATCCAACCCCGCCCAAGGACACACATTTGATTTATCCTTGGGCGTGGAAAAGCAAAAGGGCAGCCACCACAAACGGTGCATCGCCTCATGCAAGTTCGCGAGGCCGCAGGCCGAGCTGCGTCTCGCGAGGCCGAAGGCCGAGCTCCGCGGAGGGCGAAGCCCGTAGCGTCGCCGCTCAGGGCGCAGCCCGCAGCGCGGCCAAGCGTCGCAGACCTAGCTCGAAGGCGCGCCCGCGCAAAGCGCGGGGCGTCAAAAAGCTAGTACTAAGATATATAGATGAAATAGGATGATTGTTTTTTAGTGTATATGTTTTCAAATTGATTTGTTGTGGATAATGCAAAGTAGTCGTAGTTTAATGTATATATAATAATGTATGTAGTTTTTATGTGTGGATACTTTATGTTGTGTATTATAGATGTACAGTAATAATAATAAGATTGTTTCTGTGTTGATTGATGGACTTGGCTTATTGATTTATGATATTCATATAATAGAATATAGATTATATCTAGACCCCGGTGTACACCATTGTTATGATTCACTAATTCATCAGACTCTTTCCATATGAAACATATAACAGGTAAATACCAAATTCTTGACAGTGAATAACCATGATTTAGAAGATAAATACAAAAATACTAACTTTTCTTTTTTATGTGCTTACAGGACCAGAGACTACGGATTATTAGGTCCACCGAGCACGCGATCAACATCCGCGTCCGTTCGCAGCTGAAAAGTAGGGGTGCCGTCGGCCTGTCATACATAGATGCGTCCGCGCCTCGTCCACGTGTACCGCCACCGCATCCTCCTACACTCCTCGCGGACCCGATGGAACAACTGCCTATTTTTCCGCGTCAGACGCTCATTCACGTAGATCTTTGCGCTGTCTGCGGCAGTGAGCGTGCGGCGAACGCGTGCCGCGCGGAGAAGGTCGTCGCGCAGCCCCCGTCGGGCGAGCCTCACCACGACGCGCCTGGGCCGCCCGCCCGCTTCCTTCACTGGAGGGCCCACGCGCTCCGCGAAGATGATGTCCCGCTCTTCCAGCTGCACGCCCAGCCGCGTGGCCAACACAGTGACCGACTGGGCTACGGACGTCCCGCTCTCCTCAGGCAGCTGCCCGATCTCGAGGTCTGACAGCAGAGACTCCTGGTCGTGGTCGTTAAGTTCTTGCTTGAACTCCACGATGGTCTGCTCCAGCTCGGCTGTCCCACCATGGCCAGCGGCACCCGGCTTAGCCTGCGCTCAACGCTATCCATCCGATCTCTTAAAGCGCCCAGCAACTGGGTCATCTCCTTGCGGAACTCCCTCATCTCCGCCATGAAGATTGCCAGCTCTCCATCTCCGCAGCCCCCACGGCCGAGAGCATCCGAAGGCGTCCCCTGTTTTGGTGGAGACGACTGCACAGCACCAGCAGCGGCGACCGGCTCGTCGTACAGGCCTTTCACAGGTGTATGGTTGTTGTCACCCTTACGCACATTCTTCTTGCAGTTCGGGCACGACCAGTCTTTCCCGACAGGCGCGCGCTCTGGTATCGCAAGGCAGGCCCGATGATATTTAAGTACGCACGACGTATACGCAACGCCTCCTGTCGCCGCCATAAATTTACCGCACGCACCGCAATTGACCATGGTGACGGTCTTCCGCTCGTCGCTAGATGGCGTCTCAAGCAAATAAAGGAGAGCAAAAGGTTCAGACTTGCGACGGGTTTGTGAATCGGTGTCTAGTATTACCGCTAGGTGGCGTGTGTACTATTGCCCACTAGATGGCGCTGGTTGCGGTTGTAAAAGGGAGGCAACTGGAGAAGCCGCTAAGCAGATTTACCCTCCAGAGGAAAAAATCCAGTTCACGGGCAGCAGATAAATCGTGATTCCAAAGCACTTTCTGCAATAATACAGAAACCCACACTCGTACAGTTCGCAGTCACTACAGGGATCCACCAAACACAGTCACGGAACCAAACAATACGCAAAAGCGGACGAAACTTCACTACGAAAACACGAAACGTCACTCTACATTGGTCACCATACATTATGGTTACTTACAAAATTGAAAGTCTGGATTCGGGAATCTTTTTTTTTTGTTTCTTTTTTGGTAGGATTGGACTGGGTTTTTTACTTTAATAAATTAGTTTTTAATACAAATAGAAGCGCTTCCTTTCTTCATCCTTGAGGGAGGATTCTTCAACAAATTTCTTCAGGGCTCCAAAGTTGAATAATCTAAAAAAAAAGAAAAAAAAAGAATGTATTGTTGAATCATTGAAAATAAAGTATTACAAGAGTGTACTGTATTTACTACATTTATAGTTTATAAATACCTAATAAATTTTGCACTGTGAATGATTAAAAGTTGAGATTTAAATAATGATTATCAAAAATAAGAACTCAAAAAGACAATAAACTTATTTCAAAAGATATACTTGAAAGTTAAATTGAATTTCAATTATCAAGAAATAACGACACACAATTTTTATTTTTAACTATCAGATAAAAAATGTTTAATTATTTTTTTATGTATTTATGTATGTAGAATGCTTACTCACATTTTATGATAACGAACTAATATCTTCTTCAGACACGTAAGAGCCTTTTTTGAGAACCTGAAAATAAAAATTCATTAATATTTTATAATTTTTGCCGGAAAGAAAAATAAGTTTTATTTCCAACTAGTGCCTCCCAGCGAACTTCGTTCCGCCTATTTTTTGTTTAATTTCTCACCATTTAGACCTTCCCTGAACTACGACAAATTTCAAAATTAAAATCAGCTCAATCGGTCCAGCCTTTCTTTATCAGACTATAGAACATCAATTTAATTTTATTTATATAGATAGGTTAAAAATTTAGCGAGCCATTTTTTCAGAAATTGAGTTTATTTAGAAGAAATTAAAAATCGATTGGCTAGTCGTGATTTGTTTAAGATTATAAAAGAAAGATATATTGTGTGATGGAACTAATATATAAAACTTGGCGGTGAGAAAAAACATCGTGAGGAAATCTGCACGTTTCGGATAGTTTCTGAAACATGGTCTAAGCGTACCCTGAGCTCTGCAACCGGAAATCACACGTTAAAATGAGAAGAAGGAACAAGTGTGTAAAGGTTTACTTACATAACTTTCAGGCCTCCTTGTTTGAATTCATATTTTTTATTCAAATGTATGACTTCTACTTAGACCAACAAGTTTTAAACATTGTACACGTGAAGATTGACTTATTCCAACCGATGCTCCCATGCGCAATGACGCGGTCGTGGGAATGTGTAAGTGTGTCAGTGTGTGTGTTAGGAACGGCGATTAAACCAGGATAGCTCCAGGATAGACCTATAATTTATGAAACAATAACTTTACTGTGAATTGCGAACCAATAATAACATTTATTTAGCATGAAATAAAAAACCGGCTAAGTGTGTGTCGGACTCACGCACAAAGGTTTTGATTTATAAAATTAAATGTTTTAATTATTGTATGAAATATAACTTTGTGGTTTAAGATATAACAAAAACTACTCATTAGATTTCGTTCAAACCAATTTTCGTTGGTAGTTTTTATGGTAATATACCATTTTTAGAGACCTATCCATAGGTACCCTACACGTATGGAGTAGATAAAAAAGAATATTTTAAAATCCAGAGGTGCAAGGTGGGATTCTAACCACTGAGCTACCATCGATCTGATATAAATACATCACAAAAGCGTTCATTCAGTTATGACGGTCCTTGGTCTAAACATTACATCCAGCAGATTCAGCGTTAATTGAACGTTTGTGTGTATAAGGATTGTAATGCGAGAGCTTTGTTATTTACATCGGGTTGTAATATGTATTATAAAACTGTCAATATTAGAAATGTCCAAATACAAGCTTTTTTTATATGAGTCTTATATATATAAGTAGTGAGTTATTGGGAACTCTCCCCCCAACTCGTTCACTCGGGACTCAGAATGTCCCAATAACTCACACCTGTGTGTTCATGTAACAACCATCGACTGATTGTTAATTCATCAAATTAAGTCATGTTCTTTACTAATGATTGTATCCAACTGATTGGTGTATTAGTGGTCAGTATAGATCATTCACTCGTTATATGTCTTATCGATGATTGGATGGTTGGTTGATCTAGTGAGCTACTATTGGAAAATTTAATTTCGTATGTTTTTAATTATCAGTTTATATTAGTTAACACAATTGTATTATTATCATTTTGCTATAATCGACTTCTCGAAGTAGTCAACTTAAATAAAGCTGCTATGAAATTTTTGAAACAGAAGGAATCATTAAAATTAGAGTGCCTCTGTCCTCCACTAACAAATGAGCCTAAGCGACATGGTAACTTATTGCCAAATACTGTGCGATGTATAGTTTTTGGTCCATCAAATTGTGGCAAGACAAACTTAGTAATAAGCTTGTTATTACACAGAAGTGGGCTACGTTTTCGCAATTTATATGTATATTCTAAATCATTGTATCAACCTAAATATATATTTTTGGAAAAAGTATTAGATAGGGTTCCAGGTACTACATTTCACAAATATAATCATAACAATGAAATTATAAGTCCACACGAAGCTTTGCCAAATTCAATTATTATATTTGACGATGTTGCTTGTGAAAAACAAAACAACAATCGAGAATATTTTGCGATGGGACGTCATAAAAACATTGATTGTTTTTACATAAATCAAACGTATACCAAAATTCCTAAGCAACTTGTGAGGGACAATTCTAATCTGATTATATTATTTAAGCAAGATGATATAAATTTAAAACATGTTTATGATGAACACGTGGGTTCGGACATGTCATGGACTCAATTCCGTGAAATGTGTTCAAACGTTTGGAGTAAACCTTTTAGTTATTTGGTTATAAATAAAGACTGTGAAAAAAACAAAGGTTGTTATAGAATGACATTTGACACATTCATAGTGGTAGATTGATATAAAAAAGTGAGTGTCTTTCAGAAGCCTCATTCTCTTTTCGATTTTGAACCAAGCAGAATTCTTTTGAAAATGGAAAAAAATCTTAAAAAACAAATCGTTAAATCAGCCGCAGCTATTAAAAGAAAAGTTGGAATGATTAAAGATGTGAAAAATGCAAACAATATGGCTTTGGAAACTTTATTTAAACCAATATCTGATCCTCTTAAATTAATAGCGAATAAAAAATATGATACATATAATAACGATGAGCAAATACATCTATCAAAAAAAATTTAAAACAAATGAAAGAGATTCATCTTCTAGTGAAGAATTCGATGAACCTGTTAGCGAAGAAGAACATAACTCTGAAAATGAAAGTTATGAAAAATCTAATAAAACCCTCGTTGAAGCATCTGAGGATCATAATGTAAGCGAGGGGTCGTTTAAATCTTTACAGTCATCTCCAGGCTTAAATCGATCCCTATCATGGTCTACGTCATCCGAAATCATGAAAGATATACCTTATGGAATAAGAAACGTACGGGGAAAACTCATGCTCGGACAAACTCGTGTTTATGACGATGGGAGTATTCTTAACGTTGGAAACCGAGCTCTGAAAAAAAGTGATGGTTTAAAAGAATTATTGTTTCGAAAGATACCTAACCTAGACGTAGTCACAGATGAAGATTTACAAAATTATAAATTACTATTAGTGGATACCTGTGCTCACAGACGCAATTTTGATCCATCCAAACCAATCAATTGTAACAAAGGATTTAAGTACATGAATACTATCAAACCATTATTTAAATACAATAGAAAAGTCGCTACTAGTACGGAAAGTCTTTCTCAAGGACGAGGAATCAATATTTGGAAAAAAGTGAAAAAGATACTGATTATGTTTATTGGGATGATCCGAATGAGTTAGTGAAACGATTAAAATTACTAATAGCATCACGAGATGCCGGCAATACTGGTTTAGATAACGAAATTACCGCTATAATAGAAGAATTACAGGAAGCTAACATCATTAAAAAAATCAAATAAAAGGAAGATTACTTTAAAAATATTATCAGTAATCAAAGACAGACGATAAAAGAAAGACAACGGTTATGAATATAGATAAATTTGGGCATCACGTTCATAAACGTTTACGACTAGCGGAATTCATTGATACTCTTACTGACACATTGGTAAAATCGGAATCAGGAGACTTTGACTTAAAATCATCAAGGCTCAGAGGTTTGCAATCACCGGAAAAAGATGACGAAGCTGTTAATAAAGCATATTTTGATAATCATGTACAAGAATTAAGAAATGAAGTAAATCAAGTACACAGTGATTTAAAAAAGTATTTAAAAAGCATAAAAAAAACAATATCAGACCGCTTAGCTACTTTGTTTTACACAAAAGAACAAATAGATACATTAATTCGAGCAAAACAAAGCAACAATGAGTAAACAAGATATAGTTAATGAACTTCATAAAGCAGCGCGACGGAATTTTTCTCGACGACAAACGATCATAAAAGGAATAGATGATTTATGGCAAGCGGACCTCATAGATTTACAAAAATATTGTACATTCAATAAAGGACATAAATATGTATTAGTTGTAATTGATGCTTTATCAAAGTATGTTTGGACTCAACCTTTAAAATCGAAAGCTAAAAATTGTGTTATGAATGCAATGCAAACTATTTTATCGCAGTCACCAAGAAAGCCTAAAAATTTACAAACAGATTTGGGAAAAGAGTTTTATAATGAGTCGTTCAAAAATTTATTAAAGCAGTATAAAATAAATCATTACTCTTCATATTCTGTTAAAAAAGCATCCATAGTAGAACGTGTGATAAGAACAATAAAGTGAAATCTTTATAAACTTTTTAGTCTTTGTGGTAAATACGAATGGGTGGAAAATAATTTACAAACTGTTGTAAAACAATATAATAACACTAAACATCGAATCACGAAATTTAAACCAGTTGATATTAATAAATCAAATGAAATGTTAATAAAATATAATATCATTAATTCTTATAAAAACAAAAGAGTTCAAAACTTTACGTTTCGTATTGGTGACTATGTTCGTATTAGTAAGTACAAAGGAGATTTTTACAAAGGCTATACCCCTAGCTGGTCCGCGGAAATATTTCGTATAATAAAGGTTAATGATACGAATCCAAATACTTATCAATTAGAAGATGGACATAGAAAATTTTAGGATCTTTTTATGGTTACGAATTAAAAAAAACTAAAACACCGGACCTTTATCTTATCGAAAAAATTATTAAAAGGAAAGGACAAAAACTTTTTGTGAAATGGTTAGGCTTAAGTAACGAAGAAAATAGTTGGATAAATAAAAGTAAATTAATGCTTTCATAATATAAATAAAGAATACTTTTATTAGTACTTTCATGCACTATAGAACTATCAATGCATATGGGCAGTGGTATTATTAATGATTTAATTGATAAGTTACCCTTCGAGCTCCATTTACCAGGATATCAATTTTGTGGTCCAGGTACAAAACTTGAAAAACGGTTACTTAACGGTGATCGAGGTATAAATAAATTAGATAAAGCGTGCATGTATCACGATTTAGCATACAATAATAGTGATATCAACGTTCGATATAAAGCCGACTTACAACTTTTAAATATGGCAAAAAAGAGATTAAAATCAAAAGATGCGATGCGATCGAAGAGGAGAAAAAATTGCATCATGGATAGTAAAAAATGCGATGAAAGCCAAACTGAGAGCTGGTGCTGGTATAAAATCATTTATGACAGGTGTAAAAAAATTAAGTCCCTGTTAAAAAGAAAAAAATCTAAAGATAATCACTCAAAAATTAAATTTGCTCATGCAGTTGCAAAGAAACTTTTTAAAAATAAAAAAGGAATACGTCTGCCACGTTGTATTCCAATCCCAAAATGTGGGGGAATCTTGCCCCTTATACCAATTTTTGCTGGATTGTCGGCTTTAGGATCACTGGCTGGTGGAGCTGCAGGTATAGCAAAAGCTGTTAATGACTCGAAAGCTGCACAAAAAAGTCTTCAGGAGTCTCAAAGACACAATAGAATGATGGAAGCCATGGCTCTTGGCAAAGGGCTGTACATCAAACCTCATAAAAAAGGGGCTGGTTTGTACTTGAACCCCCCAAAAAACTAAATATAAGGCTGCCCAGACGCGCTCTCACGAATTTGGATATATTAGAGAACGCGAGTGATATACCATTTTTTCGTGGTGTTTATATGAGAGATAAATTACCATCAAAACCCAAGAATGTAGAATGCGCAATATTAAATTTGGATAGTACCACTAATCCTGGAACACACTGGGTAGCCTATGTAAAACAGAATAATCTTGCTGAGTATTTTAATAGTTTTGGTAATTTAAAACCTCCCTTAGAATTAATCAAATATTTACGTACATCGTCTATTAATTATAATTATGATAAACAGCAAACATTCGACACCGTAAACTGTGGTCACCTTTGTATACAATTTTTAAGGAATTATTGGAAAAAAATGTATAAAAAGAATAAAATATGAAAACAACTATCAGAACAAAAAATGTCTTTCACTGTGTCTATCACTGGGAACGGCGCTTCTTTATCAACAAATTATTCACCAACTTTAGAATTAAGTGGAACTTATGAGTGTGGTCTTTTGAATTTTTCTACATTCAATTCAATTCCTAATATAGATAAAAGAAACAATAAATTTCATTATGATAAAGATAAGGTTATCGAAATTCCTGAGGGATCTTATGAATTTCAAGATATTTGCGATTATTTAAAAAGTAATATAAAAAATATTGGTTTTAATTTAACATGTAATAATAATACATTGAAAACGACTATTTTCTGTTCCAAAGAGGTTAACTTTGATAAAAATGAGTCTGTGGGTAGAATATTAGGATTCGGTAAAGAGAAAATAAGACCACTTATAAATACCGAATCTCTTAATCCTGTCAGTATTTTATCAACAACCATGGTGCGAATCGAATGTGATGTAGTTAGTGGATCATTCGTAAATGGTAGAGCTAGTCATATAATTTATGAATTTGTGCCTAACGTACCACCTGGTTACCGAATCATCGAAGTACCCAAGAACTTAATCTATTTTCCAGTCAATCAAAGTTCAATAAGTGCGATAAATATACGATTGTTAGACGCTGAAAATAAACAAATAAATTTACGTGGAGAAGAAGTACAACTATATTTACACTTCCGGAAACAATGATAAATTTCAATAAAAACCCCTCCACATCATCTATTCAAGTCAGTTTTGAAGGTACACATCATAAAAGAGCACCGCTGCGGTTGAAGAAGAAGCTAACTAAAAGCAATAAACAATTTCTAAAATTAATAGGCTTATTAAAATGAATATTTTAAATATATCTCAGCAAACATCCTATGATAACAGCATTGAAAGTTTTGAATATCATTCCTACAAACCGTACATAACAAGTTTCAACCAGAATGATGAAATACGTATACCGATTAATCAACAAGATTTGTACATTTTACCCTCACTCAGCACTTAGTGTATTGAGGGCATAGCTAAAGTGCATAACAGCGCTACTAAAGCAAAAGTATCACATGTTCAGTTTGTGAATAACGCAATGCTGTATTTATTTCAAGACATTCGATACGAACTTAATGGTATAGAAATAGATAGAATAAAAAACGCTGGCATTACTACTACAATAAAGTCTTATCTATCATTAAACGAAAACGAATCTAAGTGTGCACGAGCCTGGGGCTGGTCGACTACAGGTACAACCAGTGACGGTTCATTCTCTGCTTCTATACCGTTGAACAAGATATTAGGCTTCGCAGAAGATTACGAAAAGATCTTGATAAACTGTAAGCATGAATTAGTCTTATTGAGGGGTAATACTAATATGAATGCCTTGATTCTAAAAACTGGAGAGATTTTTGAGGATTTGACAATTAACAAAATTATTTGGCGAGTTCCTCACGTCAAGGTATCGGATCGCCAAAGGATTAATTTACTGAAGTATTTAGAAAAAGATCGAGCTATTACTATACCATTCCGTAATTGGGATTTGTATGAATATCCATTACTACCCCAAACACGCAAACACACCTGGTCTATTAAGACTTCTTCACAAATGAAGAAATCTCGATTCGTTGTGATTGCCTTGCAAACCAAGCGTAAACATAATTCTGACAAATCAATGGCAGAGTTCGATCATTGTAATGTGCGCGACGTAAGAGTATTTTTAAATTCATCTTATTATCCCTATGAGGGATTAAATGTGAGTTTTTCGGAAGAAAAATTTACTTTATTATACGAACAGTATGCAAGATTTCAACAGTCTTATCACGGACGTCGACCAGGGGGCCTAATTTCAAGTTACCACGTACGATCGTTCGATCGAGCCGACAGTCAATCAATTGTAGTTTAGTTTGGCAATTTGAAATACTATCGTATGGGACACTTTCGTACGGATCCGACCATAGACTCTCGTGAATGAATGATATTCGCGATGATAGTGTCGCCGAAAGACCCACATCAAATAAAACCAATTGAATTGATTTTATTTACAATTAACAATAAAAATTTTAAAGAATAAAAGATATTTGACTTTTTTAATTAAAGGACTATTGTTTAAAGTGTTTGAAAGAAAGATTTTACATAATAAAAACATTAAAATGTTAAAATATTTTTAAAAATCTGACAGCTTGCTATTTTTCTACATCATAGCCCATATAGTTATCTGTGGCCATCTGTGAAAAATTAGAAAAAAACTTGTAAATTATTGACATATGTATGTACGTACGATAAATATGTAATCTCAATACATAATTTAAAATATACGTAGTATCTTCTACTTAGTTTGTGTTTAAAATATTGTAAAATTGTTTGGAAGTGTTGGATTGGCATAATAATATACAACGCCTTGTCCTTACTAAATTTTCTCTGTGGTCTCCCGGTGGCGCCACCAGCTCTACTTGTGTCTTCCGGTTGTCATTGTGGTTAACGTGTAGATTGCTCAGTTGCTCTTTCAATAAATAATTTGTTAATCTCTATTAATAGTATTATTTCTACAGGTTATGGGCCCAGCACGCTTCCACTGCGCTGGTTATGACTGAGAGTTTATGGGCCGTCCCATATACCATTTTAGAGAAAAGTTAAATATTTACCGTGAAAGAGTAAAAGTAAAACATTTCGCGACATTGTACTTTGCCGGTCTCGTGTCAAAATGGCCACGTCTAACCTACAAATTGAGAAATTAACCGGCCGGGAAAATTATTCAACATGGAAATTTGCAGTAATGTCCTATCTACAATTAGAGAAATTGTGGGAATGTATTGAACCTGGTACCGATGTCGACATAAAGAAAGATATCAAAGCAAAGTCGAGAATAATTTTGTTGGTGGAACCTATGAATTACGTGCATATAGAAAATGCACAAACTGCGAAAGAAGTGTGGAAAAACCTGCAAAATACATTTGAAGACTCCGGGCTTTCGAGAAAAGTCGGCTTACTGAAGGATTTGATCAATACTTCATTGGACAACTGCGGTAGTATCGAAGAATATGTGAATAAAATTATGAGTACCGCACATAAGTTGCGAAACATTGGTTTCGAAGTGAATGATGAATGGCTGGGAACACTTATGCTGGCAGGTTTATCCGAAAATTATAAACCAATGATCATGGGTCTGGAAAGTTCCGGCATCAAAATTTCATCAGATTTTATAAAAACAAAGCTATTACAGGAAGTACAAGTATCCGAGACTTCTGCATTTTATACAAAACACAGAGGTACCTCTAACAACAATTCAAAACCAAAAGGAAAAGGCCCTCGTTGCTTTAACTGCAATAAATATGGACATGTAAAGAAACAGTGTACGGCACAGAAAAGTAACCAAAATTCTTTTGCAGCAGTTTTTTCAGCTTACAGCTCACTTAACCAAGATGAGTGGTATATCGATTCAGGAGCAACAATGCACATGACTAGACGCTCGGACTGGATGTATGATGAACAACCACCTCCGATTCATAGAATAACGGTGGCAAACAGTGAAGCGATCCCTGTGCAAAGTATGGGTAAAGTAAACATTCAAACCAAATTAAATAAAGTTGAGCATCAGATACAGGTGAGAAATGTTCTGTTTATTCCTGAATTAACTACAAACCTATTATCTGTCAGTCAATTAACAAAGAGTGGTTGTAAAGTTGAATTCACAAACACTGGTTGTAACATATACAATGCCAACAAAAATTTAGTTGCAACAGCAAGGCTGATAGATAATATGTACAAACTTAATGTTGTGTCTGGAAATGCATATGCTGTAACAGATTTGTCTATATGGCATAAAAGAATGGGTCACTTGAATATGGCTGATATTAAGAGGTTACCTTTATGTGCTGAGGGCGTCACTATTAGTGACAAAGAAGTCAATACTGTCTGTATACCTTGTTGTGAAGCAAAACAAACACGATTACCGTTTCCAAATTCTGGTTCTAGAGCAAATGCATTACTAGATATAATACATACTGATCTGTGTGGTCCGATGGAGACTCCATCTGTAGGTGGAGGGAAGTACTTCATAACCTTCATAGATGATTACTCTCGTAAAGTGTATGTTTATTTTCTGAACAACAAAATGGATATTAAATCAGTGTTTAAGAAATTCAAAGATGAAGTCGAGAATGAACTAGAAAGGAAAATAAAAATTCTTAGAAGTGACAATGGCAAAGAATATTGTAATAAAGAATTTTCTGATTTTCTGGCATCATCAGGTATCAAACATCAGACCAGCTCCCCGTACACGCCCGAGCAGAACGGTTTAGCAGAGAGGATGAACCGAACCCTGGTAGAACGTGCAAAGTGCATGCTGTTTGAAGCAAAACTGCAAAAACCATTCTGGGCTGAGGCGGTCGCCACGGCAGCTTATATTATCAACAGATGCCCATCACGAGTTCTGGCTGAGGTAACACCAATTGAAAAATGGACTGGTAAGAAGCCAAACCTTTCACACTTAAAGATTTTTGGTTCCAAGGCCATGGTACATGTTCCTAAGCAAAACCGACAGAAATGGGATAGTAAATCTCGGGAGTTAATCTTTGTGGGATACTGTGATAACACAAAGGGATACAGATTTTATGATCAAATGTCTAAGAAAATTGTGATTAGTAGAGATGTGATATTTATTGAAAATTCTAATACTTTTGAAAATATCGCTCCGGAAACTGTATCAGTGCCACATCTTGCTACACTTCCTCTTAGTAGTACGATGGTTGATAGTATAGACCCACAGAATCAGACAGAAGAACCAGAGGAAGCAACGGATACCAGTGAGAGCTCACAGAATGAGACATCGAGTACCGAAACTTCATTTGATAGTTGTGTGATGAATGAGAGAACTGATGAAACATATTATCCTGATACCGATGACTGTTATGATAGTGAAAATGAATATGTACGGAGTGGAATTACACTGAGATCACATCAGAGACAGAACAAACAAGCTAATAATTTCATGTGTTTAATGGCAATTCCAGATCCGCTAACTGTTAATGAAGCATTGTCAGGCCCAAATGCAAAGGAATGGAAAGAAGCAATGGATGAGGAGTACAAATCATTACTTGATAATGATACATGGGAAACTACTACTCTTCCAGCTGATAAACATGTCATACCATGCAAATGGGTGTACAAGATAAAGAGAAATGAAAACGGAGAAACAGTAAAATTTAAGGCTCGTCTTGTAATAAAAGGATGTTCCCAAAGGCCTGGGATCGACTACACTGAAGTTTTTTCACCAGTCGTGAGACTTGCATCTCTGAGATATTTATTTGCTTTAGCTGTAAAGTATGACTTAGATATATGTCAAATGGATGCAGTGTCAGCCTTTTTGCAAGGAGATATAGAAGAGGAGATTTATATGAAGCAGCCGCCTCTTTATGAAAGTGGTGAGAAAGTATGCAAACTCAAAAAATCATTATACGGCTTAAAACAAGCCAGCAGGCAGTGGAACAAGAAACTTGATTCTACACTGAAACAAATGGATTTATTGCAAACCAAACTAGATCCCTGTATATACTACAAAATTGAAGGTGACAGCAATATTACCTTTGTGGCTATTTATGTAGACGACTTACTGATTTTCACAAATAATCAAAAAATAAAAAACCATATCAAAGGAGAACTAAATAAGAAATTTAAAATGAAGGATCTTGGAGATTTGTGTTACTGCATTGGGATACACATTGAACGGGACAGAAAAAATGGAGTAATATACCTAGATCAACGAAAATACATACTAGAAGTATTACAAAAATATGGTATGTCTGATTGTAAAACGGTCAAAACTCCAATGGATGTAAATACAAAGTTTAATGAAAAGGAAAATTTTGTAGAAGGTACAATTTTAACCAATGTTCCTTATCAAGAGATAATTGGATGCCTTCTGTACATATCACAAGTCACAAGACCAGACATAAGCTTTGTGATCAATATGTTAAGCAAGTACAATAGCAAGCCTGAAATGCAGCATTGGCTTGCTCTGAAACGTGTCATGCGTTACTTAAAAGGCACTCAATATTATAGACTGAGCTATAAGCAAATGCCAGAAGAGACACAGATTCACGGTTACTGCGACGCAGACTGGGCAAGCTCAAGTGATGACCGACGTTCCTGCACCGGCTACACATTCCTTTTTCAGGGAGGAACAATCAGCTGGAACTCAAGGCGACAGCCTACAGTTGCCCTGTCTACCACTGAGGCAGAGTATATGTCTTTATCATCATGCGTGCAAGAAGCTCTGTGGCTTAAGCAGCTTCAAGAAAGTTTTTGGCCACATTTGAAGAATGAAGCCATGATTATATACAGTGATAATCAAAGTTCTATCAAACTTTCAGGTTCTGATGGTTATCATTCTAGGACCAAGCACATCGACGTGAGGCATCACTTCGTTCGCGACAAAGTCCATGGAGGGGTCATTGAAGTTCGCTACATCCAGACAGATGTGATGGTTGCAGATGCCCTGACCAAAGCCACAACGCACTCAAAATTGGCCTACTGTTCGTCCAAGATGGGCTTATGTTTAAGAGAGGATGTTGGATTGGCATAATAATAAACAACGCCTTGTCCTTACTAAATTTTCTCTGTGGTCTCCCGGTGGCGCCACCAGCTCTACTTGTGTCTTCCGGTTGTCATTGTGGTTAACGTGTAGATTGCTCAGTTGCTCTTTCAATAAATAATTTGTTAATCTCTATTAATAGTATTATTTCTACAGGAAGCGTATGAACATTAGTATTATGCTTATATACAAGTTCTATAGTTATCTAAAGACTCTACTTTCGTAAGTAAAAATATCAAGTATAAGTTAGGTTAGTCGCATAATCCTACCTAAATAAGTTTATTTGTTATTAATTACTATTCCAATAATTCTACTTTGCTGGGGACCACTCGGCCACGAAGTAGAATAGGCCATCCTCACTCTTACCGAGGTGTCGTAAAAGGCGACTAAGGTAAAGCTGCTGGCATGATCATCAGCACCCAGACAAGGAAAACTCTGCATTTATATCAAAACCCTCGCCAACCCGTCTGCCAAGCGTGGTGAGTATGGCAATTACCCCTCATGTGATTGAAGAAGGCCCGTGCCCCAGCAGTGGGGACTTAAATGGGCTGATGATGACTATTCCAATTTACACTTTAGAAAGAACAACTTTGTAACATCATTTCTATAATTTAACCATTTGTAATTAAATATTTCAGTAAACAAGACATCAAAGTTCTCCATTGGACCAAACTGTAATAGAAAGCTGAGCTAGAATGACTGTTGGAGAATGAGTTGAACAAAGTGAACATCTCACCGGAGGTAATCAAATTAACAAAAAGTTATTTAACTGAATCTATAATATCTGTGCTATAACTAATTTCCTTACTGAAAGAAAAAACATTAAGATAAAGATAATATAAATGTTTGAAACATGTATATAAAAGTGTAATCCTTATAATTAAATATTTCACAACATCACATACATTGATCTGACTCCGAGATAGGTAGCTCAAGCACCTGTGTTACGGATATCAGAATCAACAGTGGGATTACAAATATATGCATATAATACTTTTCTTTTATAAATACATACTAATAATACATAGAAAACACCCAGACCAATACAAACAGACATGTTCATGCACACAAATGTTTGTACTGTGCGGGGATCGAACCGGCAACCCTTGGAACAAAGGCAGCGTTCACTACCGTTCCAAATGGGTCGTCAAATCCTTGCAGTGTTATTGTTGGTTGGTGGTCCAGAACCATGACTTTGGAGCCCAGTGTACTCATGAACCATGATCGAGGATTTGGCGAGTCTGGCAATTACAATGAAGGGATTGCCGTACGACCTTTGCGACGGAGGAACCACACCAAATGGATAATGGTTACATGTTTCAAAAACTTATCTGAGTTATGTGCATATTTCTACAATTTACACATTGTGGAACTAATCATTTCTGTGTATTATTTCTCTTTCTGTTACATTATTACCATACCAATCTAAAACTCCTTTATTCTTGCAGAATGTCTACCAGCGTTGCACAGGACTCCGCTAGAAAAAACATACGCAGTTCCAGTCTTCCGGGCTTCGTTGCTATACGAAGTTGTTTATTTTCTAAAACTAGTCTAGGACAACCTGTGAGAAGTACGATTTGCTTCAGTAGTCATTTATTATGTAAATAGTTAATGGTTTTTAATCAATACTAGTATCACAATATGTTTGTATAATTATAATGGCCTTGTTATTTATATGAGACTTTATTGTGCAGAAACGAAATACAACGTAAAAAGTATACATAGTTTCTCCTTAAAATAAGATAACATTTATTTTATTTTTTATTACTTATATTATATTTAATAAATGATTCAATTATGTATATGTTGTTTTTATTTTCATTTTCCTCAAATCCTGCCCACTTGAACTTTCACTTTACATTTGAATGTATGTTAATCGCAGTGAGTGTTAATACGGCATTGGAACAATAGGAGTGTATGATGCCTTAGATCCAAGGGTTGCAGGTTCGATCCCCACACAGTACAAACATTGCATGCATGAACATGACTATTTGTATAGGTCTAGGCGTTTTCTATGTATTATAAATACAATTATAATACATAGAAAACACATATTAACAATAACAAGTATTATATGTATATATTTGTAATCCCACTGTATCGATTCTGATATCTGTAACACAGGTGCTCGAGTGATGTGAAATATTTATTTGCCAGCAACGAAGGCTCCGGACTGAATACATCACAACTAATGGTATGGGTGTTTTCTATTAAGTACTTATGTAAATATTTGTAATCCCACTGTATTGATTCTGATATCTGTAACACAGACGCTTCAGTTACCTATCTCGGAGTCGAGTCGGATCAATGTATGTGATGTGAAATATTTATTTACCAGCAACAAAGGCTCCGGACTGAATACATCACAACTCATGGTATGTGTGTTTCCTTAAAGAAACTTTACATAAGTATCTTACAAATATTTACATAAGTACTTATTACATTAAGTACTTATGTAAATATTTGTAA
This sequence comes from Marasmia exigua, assembly GCA_019059595.1. Taxonomy (NCBI): domain Eukaryota; kingdom Metazoa; phylum Arthropoda; class Insecta; order Lepidoptera; family Crambidae; genus Marasmia; species Marasmia exigua. The sequence continues at coordinate 118,943 of JADPWL010003099.1, forward strand.
TCCCGCTGTTGGTTCATGCACCTGTGTAACTGATATCACAGTTACACAGGTGCATGAGCTACCTTTCTTAGAGTCAGATCAATGAATGAGATGTGAAATATTTATTTATTCTGCAGTGTATGGGACATACTTACAGCTACCTTTCCATACCTATATAACAATTGGTCACTAACTATAGTAGAGCAAATGTATTAAACCAGTTAAACTTATGCAATGTGTGACTTTCAATGGATATTCAAATTTTTTAAATATATAAGTAGGTTAGTACTTAAATACTTAGTTATGTACCTAACAAATAGTTAAAAGTGTGGCAGGTAAGTAGGTATACCCACTTTTTAATGAAAGAGAAAACTTATTAGGTACCTACTTATACTTGTATCTATAGACAATTAACCTAGGCAAAATTATTGCCTCTTGTAATCATTGTGGCTAGTAATAGAAAATGGTAAAAACCCACTCAAAAGGTATTTAACTTAGTATTCTTGTAAAAGTTAGGTAGGTTAATACCTAATTGAGTCAAAAGCCTATATAATTAATCCCTAATTAAACCATCAATAGTTTCAAACTTTTGAACTGCTAAATAAGATTCAGTTTGAAGAATACAATGCAGTCGTAGAAAAATTAATCTGTGCAGATTAATTACATACCTAGTGAATGTAGTTACCTATTATAAGAAGCCTACACCACTAGGTAGGTACTTAGCAGGAACTTATCTTAAATGTGCATAAATCATTGAACAATTGCATTACATTATAGTAATAAACTCACTGGTAAATCTACAAAATTTCTCAGTAGGTACCTACTTAAGTACCTATTGTAAATTTACTTCCATGTTTAAACGAAAATAAATTACTAAGATTCATACATAAAAAGTACTCAATGTATTCATAATCATCTATATAGGTATAGCAATTTTTACATTTTTTACCAAAAAACTCCGCTATTTGATTTAATCTAAGAAAAAAACTAATCTTAATTGGTATATCAGACATTGGACCTTGTTTACAAAGACATAAAGATCCTTTTTTAATACACCATAAATCCATTCAACCGAACAAAAACACCTATCTAGCTATCGTGAATTATGACATAAGGACGCGAGACACGAGTTGTCAAATTCAATATTTCGGAAGCGGTTTGGTACTTTCAAATTAGGGTTTGAGGCGAGATGTGTCAAAAGAGTTTCGGTTGAGTTCAACCGACGCAATGTTCACTTCAAATTAGGAAACGTCGTCAAATACGTTTGATTGAGTCTCAAAGTTAACTTCAAATTAGACCCCCTGTTTTTGTAGGTGATCAAGATTTGGGGGAGTCTAGTAATTTCAATGAAACGAATACAATATGATCTTTGCAACCTTTTAACAGGTAAACCGAATCGTGCAAGTTTTCTCACTATGTATTCCCTTACCATCGAGCTAATCGTAGAAATATGCACACAGATTTAAAATAATCCAGAGGTGCATGCTTGGACTCAAACCTACGATCTCCTGTATAGAAGGCATACGGTTTTAATCTCTTGAGCTACCATTACTGTAAGATATGGACGTTTATACAAAGTTAACTCACTATAAGAAATATGATGCGTAATCGCACACTACGATAATCTCGATGCTCCTTATGTGTGTCTATTTTGTGCGGGGTTCATGTTTCTGTTCCCACGATAACACGTCTTGACGCATTCATTTGCATCGTGGTGCGCGGTGGTGACTACTTCATCAAGCTTTCAATCCAGTGCATCAAAAGTGTATAGAGAAAATAAAGGAGCAGTTTAAGTGAGTGTTGAAATAATTAATAATACCTAAATTCGTTAAATATTAGTAATTACAGTTTTGATTTAAGTAGAAATGCTGAGAGTTTTTAAAAACCATTAATAAATACATATGTTATAAAGTGATGACTTTTTTGTAAATAGGTACCTACCTATTAATATTGTCAAGTGCTATTGTATTATTTAGTATATAGAAAAACTAATCTTATACCATTTATTTTTCCAGATGTTTGGGAATTAGAGAAGGCCGTCAAAAAATCACAGCGTAGCGCAGACGGAAGATTAGATCAGACATTAATTGTAAGTACCTTATTAATTCTATTTACTATAGAATCCATAAATAATGCCTATATTAGTTAAATTTTATGTAGAAGGTCAAATTAGATTCATTTATTTATAAAAATCATTTAAAGAGATGTTAAGTATTTTTTTTAAATTATTCCCTTAATAATAACATCACACTTTAACACTTTAGTACACATATTTTTCAATACGATTGAATGATATCCAATAGTTTTGTTCATATTTTACTGAACTCACTCTAATTTTAATTTAAGTTTCATAGTACCAGTACTTTATGTAAAACTAATTGTGTTATTTAATGTTAATATTTATAATTTATTTCCTTTCTTAAATGTCAATAAGTCCGAAATGGTTACTAGAAACGTAGTACATAAGTACCTACATTTTCTTACGTTACTTCACAATTCCTTAATCGTGGTCATCGTTTTATAATACTTATGACTCTTTAATACTTTTAATTATATAGACCATTAACATAACGTTTTCTTTTTCAGACTGAATGATCCTTGACGAAGAAGAAGAAGAAGAATTTGACTCAACAAATATGAAGACATCATTTTTTTATTATTTGTTTTAATGTTTTAAAGTTGGTGTTTATTTATTAAAAATATCCTGAATTCCTGTTCTCTAAATGTAAGCTTAAACATACTGAACATCATGGTGTGTTTTAGTATTTTTAAGCCGAGGTATGTTTTGATTGGTAACAAGGTACGGTAAAGGTAAAATGGTTATGCTAAAAAGGTAATGTAGGGACTTAGCTCTCGTTTCTTATCGATTTCAAATTTAGCTTAGAAACATTTTTAGGAATGTAGCCGATCACAAGTTAGGTAACGATCGGTGCGTGATCTTACCCACGGGCCGCAGGAAGTTACTTACCACGGGGCTCCCAGCCGATCGTCAGTTAGGAGTACGATCGGTGCGTGATCTTACCCACGGGCCGCAGGAAGTTACTTACCACGGGGCTTCCAACCGATCGTCAGTTAGGAGTACGATCGGTGCGTGATCTTACCCACGGACCGCAGGAAGTTACTTACCACGGGGCTTCCAACCGATCGTCAGTTAGGAGTACGATCGGTGCGTGATCTTACCCACGGGCCGCAGGAAGTTACTTACCACGGGGCTTCCAGCCGATCGTCAGTTAGGAGTACGATCGGTGCGTGATCTTACCCACGGGCCGCAGGAAGTTACCACGGGGCTTCCAACCGATCGTCAGTTAGGAGTACGATCGGTGCGTGATCTTACCCACGGGCCGCAGGAAGTTACTTACCACGGGGCTTCCAGCCGATCGTCAGTTAGGAGTACGATCGGTGCGTGATCTTACCCACGGACCGCAGGAAGTTACTTACCACGGGGCTTCCAACCGATCGTCAGTTAGGAGTACGATCGGTGCGTGATCTTACCCACGGGCCGCAGGAAGTTACTTACCACAGGGCTTCCAACCGATCGTTAGTTAGGAGTACGATCGGTGCGTGATCTTACCCACGGGCCGCAGGAAGTTACTTACCACGGGGCTTCCAGCCAATCGTCAGTTAGGAGTACGATCGGTGCGTGATCTTACCCACGGGCCGCAGGAAGTTACTTACCACGGGGCTTCCAGCCGATCGTCAATTAGATAGGAGAACGATCGGTGCGTGATCTTACCCACGGGCCGCAGGAAGTTACTTACCACAGGGCTTCCAGCCGATCGTCTATTAGATAGGAGTACGATCCGTGCGTCATCTTACCCACGAACCGCAGGAAGTTACTTACCACGGGGCTTCTAGCCGATTGTCAGTTAGGAGTACGATCGGTGCGTGATCTTACCCACGGGCCGCAGGAAGTTACTTATCACGGGGCTTCCAGCCGATCGTCAGTTAGGAGTACGATCGGTGCGTGATCTTACCCACGGGCCGCAGGAAGTTACTTACCACGGGGCTTCCAGCCGATCGTCAGAAACAACCACTAGTAATGAATATGACTGCATTTGATGATTTAACGATCAGTCGATGGTTGTTGCATTAATGCACAGGTGTGAGTTATTGGGACATTCTCTCCCCACCGAAGTGAACGAGGGCGCATGCCCGAGTGAACGAGTTTTGGGGAGAGAGTTCCCAATAACTCACTACTTATATATATATTTGAATGTGGTTTAATAACTTCAACTATATATTGAGGTGAATATATTTTAATCTGAGTGAATTTTTAATTTATATTTGTTCGAGGAATCCAATGACACAAGTGGTGGTAATGGTGGCTATTCATTCTTTCTAGGTCAGTCATTGAATTTGGTAATACCTAGTAAAAAGTTTTGAACAATTAGCAAATGCTATCTCTACTCAACAAAACCTAATAGCAAATTAGGTTTTGTTTAGGCATTTTAGAAATTGACACACACATTTTAGTTACGTTTCTAGTGAAACTGCAACATGGGACGTCAGTGCAAACGGCCTTAGAGTGAATGTGAAAACTTTACGATCAAATCGGTGTTGCCCTCCCTTTCACACGCGTTGTAATTTTCCTTTGCTTGGATGCGGCAGGTATATTCTCATTTGTTACGGGACAGGTTTTGCGCTATGGCACACGGTGTAATAGAAAACTCTCCCTTTGAAGGCAACCGTCAAAGGAACGAAAATATTCTAATTGAAAAAGTATTAAGTCCATTACTAATTTATTACTTAATTTTGTATAAAATAAGTTACAAACTTGTATGAAATGTCAAAGGAACGAAAATATTCTGATTCAAAAGGTATTAAGTTCGTTACTCATTTATTACCGAATTTTATATAATCTACAAATAAATAAGCTACACATTTGTATGATATGGTATAGTAATTAAGTTAAAGAAACTGATTTATCTTTTTGCTGACTATTTATTGGTGACCACATAAATTACGGATTTTGACCCAATAATTTCATTAATTTTTGTGATATTAATTGTGTTGTGAGCAGCTGAGAATCTTCCAAAATAAAATGTTAGTAAGTACATATTTACTTTAATTTTATTATTTTTGTTTTATTGTTGTATTTTACTAATATTGGTGTGGTTTTTTTTTCATACTTAGGTCGGACTCAGAGTACGCATCCATTGCTGAAGAGGTAGCGCCAGTAGTTGTGGTGCCATCATCAAAGCCAAATAAGAAAAAAACAAGTCTGCCCAATGCAGTCGTCCCTGTAGCTGTGCCTAAGCCGAGAAAACGCAAGTTAACAATTGCTCCAGTCGCCAACGCCCAAGCTCTAGCAACATCTCCTGCTCCAAGGTATTTTTTATGTAAATCTGTCTTAAACTAAGTCTCTTCAGAACTTTTGATATAAAGCAAACGTGCTCCTGATCTTTTACCTTAAATCATTAATGTACGTATAGCCACACATCAATGTATACAAATTGGTTCAATTTCTTCAATCAATTCTCATCTTAATGTCAAACACGCTAGGTTCAATATCAATTGAGGAAACATAGGTACTCAATGAAAATGCTACAAATCTAAATAAATGAATGTTTTAATTGTAAAGTAATATTAATAATGTTTTTGTTCACAGAGCGAAGAAATCGAAAGACTTATTTTCTATAATAAGTAAGGACGAGCAGGCGTTGAGCAGAAAGGAAACCCATCGCGAGCTGACATCGAGTTTTACATCCCGGGTTTCTTCAGGTCAATGTCGCCGCGTCGCATCCACTTCTGAGAAGTTTTACATCGATTTAAAAATGTATAATACCGACGACGTAAGAACCACTCCTGCAGAAGAGCGGTACAAGAAGGCGCTAGCTTCTGTAAAGCTACAGTGCGCCGACCAATCACGGGAGTGGGAAGTTCTGCAGGACTTTCTAGGTCGGGCTTACACTATTTTTGAAGACAGTGAGCCCACCTATTATAGCAACAATATTAAATTCAAATAAGTAGGTAGGTAGATAGGTAAGGTTATTTCTAAGTTGTTAACCTTTATGTAGTAATAAACTTGTTTTTTTTAATTTTTTATTTTCTTTATTACCTGAACATTAAATTTAAATAAGTAGGTGCCACGGCGTCAAGTTATTGTTAGTATCCTTATGAACTTTGATCCGTCCTTGTGACTGAGACACACGTGCTAATTTTGCAATGGGGTAATTTGATCTGATGGCGATTGTACCAAAATATTTTTTTAGTTCTGTACTTAACTATTTTCGATAGGTAAAATTAGTTAACTGCGTACCTACTCTTTTTAAATTTATTATTTATAGCGTAGCTACTTTGGGAGTGGGTAGTGTTAGTACTGTGAGGGTTGGTTGGTAGGTAGCCAAAACACTTTATGGAGATATATCTTCGTATATTGTCTCAAATTAACACAAGATAATAATTATTTATCTCGGAGCAACAACTTAACATGGACGCGGTTGGTTAGCGAGAGAGTGAGGTAGGTGTGGGGGGAGAGGAACTCCCGTACCAATCAAACCAGTATTGCCTTGCGGGCGTTTACGGAACTAACATAACAGAAAATAAGTGCTAGCGGTACCTAACCGGCGGCAATGCATTGCGCTTAGGGCGCGATAGAGGGTGCTGTCTCGCTATATACTCCCCCTCCAGAGGATGAAAGCGTCCTCGCTCATTCGCTGGCCATATATTATCATTGTTACATACATTTACAGAAACACTACTTTGGTTAGACACATTATGACATTCATTATTTGAATCCACATTAGAATTGTAATTTCTATTCGTTACATAAAGATTAGGCGAGTACATACATTCCTCCCTATCAGACACATTATTGCATTTATTATTTAAATCCACATTAGAATTGTAATTTACATCAGTTACACAAAGATTTGGCGAGTACATGCATTCCTCCCTATCAGACACATTATTGCATTTATCATTTAAATCCACATTAGAATTGTAATTTACATCGGTTACATAAAGATTAGGCGAGTACATACATTCCTCCCTATCTGACACATTATTACATTTATTCTCATTTAAGTTACGACGGGGACGGCCACGTTTCCGCACCGGAACTACAGGTTGAGGTAGGGTCGTATCGCGACCCAGGTAAGGTGTTAACTGTTTAATGTGATACTTCCCTAAGTACCTACTGGAGTCCTGTGCGGGTGCTATGATATAAGTTGTAGGGCTTACCTTTTTAGTAACCACGTATGGTCCATCTCTTTTTGGTACGAACTTCGATGTCAGGTCCTTTCCTTTGTTGCTAAGTACATGCGAATTCAATAATACCAAGTCACCTGCAACAAAACTTTGTCCTACGCGACGTGACTGATCACCATAGTCCTTTCTTTTATCCTGCTGACTTTCGACCTTCTCGCGAACTGCAGCTAGCGTATTGAGAAAACGTTTTAGGTATGGTGTTATCTGTGGAACGAAATTTTCTTTCTCCAAAACCAAACGAGGATCATTTCTTACTTCTAAAGGCGATCTCAGCTCTCTGGCAAACATCAAGTACGCTGGCGAAACTCCTGTAGTTTGACAACGTGCAGAATTTAACGAAAAACGTATAGACGGTAAGTACCTATATAGGCCAAGAATTATGTTTATTACCTACTAATTGTGATAACTGTACTTTTAAATCTCTATTCTTTCTTTCCGCAGGGTTCCCCTCAGGATGATACAGCGGTAACAATTCTTGCTTCACATCTAACACGAACATACACTGTTGCATTACAGCTGAAATAAATTGTACACCATTATCTGAAATAATGCGACGCGGTAGACCAAAACGTAGAAAATATTCCTCTATGAGTGTACGCGCGCACGCCTCAGCTGTCGCTTCTCGAAGCGGATATAACTCGACCCATCTAGTTGCGGTGTCCTCGACCAATAAAATCCATTTTTCATCCTTATCACCTGGAGGTAAGGGTCCGAATAAATCTATAGCAATAACCTCATTTCTCTGATTCAGGATCGGCGTCTGCAACAACCCTGGTGGCTTGTCGTTGGCAGCCTTGTAGCGCTGACACGATGTACACGTTCTGACATACTCGACAATGGCACGACGCATCCCTGGAAAATAAAACTTTTGAGCAACTCTTTGATATGTCCTCTCGATCCCTTGGTGACCTGCCAGAGGAGAGTCATGACATTCTTTTAATACTTCTTCTCTTTGATCCACAGGTATAACTAATTGCGGTTCTTCTGTATCCGCATCCGGATTATAGCGATAGAGCACTCCTTGCTCCATAATATAACCTCTTCCCGTCCAACGATGAACATCAATTTCCTCTTCACTTTCCAGATTCTTAATTATCTTAGCAAGTTCAGGGTCTGCAAGCTGACCTGATCTTAACTCGGAGGGTCTCTTCGCAGGTAAGTCAATCGTTACTGAACATATCCCACATGCATCTGCGGAGTTCTCATCGCAGTTGGGACGGCTCAGGGTATCTGCTATTATATTTACCTTCCCTGGTGTATACTCATAATGCAAATCAAATGCTTGTAATTTCAGTGCCCATCTTACCAATCTGCCTGATGGTGATTTTACAGTCATTAGCCACTTCAACGGCTGGTGGTCGGTACCTACGACAACCTTATGACCATCAATATAAGAACGAAAACGTTCCACAGCCCAGACTATGGCTAAGGCTTCCCTCTCTGTTGTTGAATAATTTCTTTCTGCTTGATTGAGCAATCGGCTCGCATATTCAATAGGCCTTTCATCATTACCTTCTCCTTGTAGAAGTACTGCACCCAGAGCGTAGTTACTGGCATCAGTTCTGAGCACAAACGGTTTGGTGTAGTCAGGTTGGATGAGGATGGGTGGTGACGTCAGCAACCTTTTTAGCTCCTCGAAGGCTTGATCTTGCTCTGTCTCCCATCTCCATGGCTCATGTTTCCTAGTCAACTTTGACAGTGGTTCTGAAATTTTAGAAAATCCAGGTATAAACTTCCTAAACCAAGAAGCAGTCTGTAAGAAGGTTCTTAGATGTTTAAGTGATGACGGCTTCTTCATATCTAATACAGCTTTCACTTTTTCTTCATCAGGTGATATACCATCTTTAGATATCACGTGACCTAAATATTTGACAGTGTCTCGTGCAAAAACACACTTATCCCGATTCACCCTTAATTTAAATTCGTGCAGTCTTTCAAATACAGCGTGCAAATCCTTTATGTGGCATTCCATATCAGCCGATATTATGCAAAGATCATCCAAAAAAGCTAAAATAGTAATATTCTGCAACTTCGGGCATGAGCAAAGACGATCAATTAAACGCTGAAATGTAGCTGGTCCATTCTTTAACCCAAATGGCATGCGTTTGAAGCGATAAGTGCCTGACGGTGTCGAGAAGGCAGTCTTATCTTTATCACGGTTAACGGCAACTTGCCAGTACCCAGATTTTAAGTCTAAAGTACTCATAACACAACCCTGTTTTGTCCTTTGTAACAGCTCATCAATCTTCGGCATTGGATAAGTATCTGTTTTAGTAATACTGTTCAACTTACGGTAATCGACGCAAAAACGAAAACTTCCATCACGTTTAGGCACTAATAGTGCTGGTGCTGACCATGCTGACTCACACTCCTCAATGATATCCTCAGCAAGCATCTTCTCTACCTCGCGCTGCATAACCTCTGCGCGCGCTGGTGTCATGCGGTACGGCGGAACAGCAACTGGCGCGTGTTCGCCGGTATCAATGAAATGCTCTGCATACTGCGTGGCTTCACCAGTCTCTCGGAACACATCACTGAAAGAGTTTATTAAATCATTAAGTGACATACTATCATTATCACAGTTTTTTGGTGTTGACTGTACCTCATTATAACCTTGTTCTAAATCCTCATAAAACAACCTGTACTTCCGGTGCTTCGTGTCCGAAAAGTACCATAATGATTTACCAAAATCAAAAACTAATTTGGCTTTGTTCAAAAAATCTATCCCTAATAAAGATTGATTGTTACAAGCATCTGGAAAAACAATAAATTCAGTTTCAATTATTTTATGTAACATTTTCACATTCACTGAGGTAACTAAAACCTCCATTTTCCTAGATAAACCATCTGCAAGCTTCACATCTCTAATTTGCTTATCAAAACATTGACCACTTTTTATTAAAAAATTATACATTGATTGGCTAGCTACACAGCCTTTAGCGGCTGAATCCACTAATGCAATACCTTTCCCACCTAATATTTCGATATTTAATATTGGTCTCTTATTACCATTAGTGTAACCCCTATTGTTACATACAGTTGACTCCCCCTGCATATTAACATTGGTGGTCTCACACGCATAAAACTTATTGTACTTATAACTACTACAATTTGGACATCTTGCTCTTATTATTCCTATTTCACCACAGCCATAACAATACAAATTTTTACTTTCCTTTTTGTCTGTTTTCAGGGATCCATGATGCGGCGGTGGCGGCAAATGCGGCGACCCACCCAGCGGCGGCGCACGCGACCTCGGCGGCGGCGGTCCATATGACTGCGACGTACGCGACTGTGGCGGCGGTGGCGGCAATGGCCCACCCGACGGCGGCACCCAGTGCGAACCTTGCGGCTGCGATACCCGCATCGGCGGTGGCGCGGCAGACTGTCCCGGCGGTGGCACTGCGGACGACCCACGAAACTGCGCGGAGAATGGCCCACGCGACTGTGCACCCGGCGACTGCAAGCGCTCCTGCATCGCATCTTCTATGCTTCGAGCCTTCCTTATAAGATCTTCAAAACAAGACAATGTGTCCCTTTCTATTCTTTTTCTTATACGGACGTCTAACAACCCAAACGTCATATCCAATTGTACCTTCTGTGAGATGTCGTTCTCTGGTAATTTAGCAAATAAAGCGCGTACTTGTGCGACAAATAACTCTGTGTTTAACTTTCCTTGCTGCATACTATATAATTCTTTATATATTTGAAACGGTGCTCTTCGTTCCCCAAATGCGCTCCTCAGGCGATCTATTGCTTCGCTCCATGTTTTCGTATATTGTTTTATACCTTGCCACCAAGTTGCGGCGGAATGTGATAATAATAATGAAAGTCCTCTCAGTGCGTTTTCGTCGGAAACGTTGGCGGCAGTTTTAAAAATTTCGACTGCATCGATAAAATTCTCGACAGACTCGTTCTGCGAGCCACTAAACCTTGCACTACAAGTAATGAAATTAGCACCAACCGGGGCGGCGGCCCTGTCTGTCGGACAGCTCGTACTCCTCATAGTAAGCGACGGCTCCGTTTGTACCTGATGCATTACTGGTGTAGATGATCGTACTTCTTGTAATAGAATTTGACAAAATTCTGCTTGTGATTGCTGCAACTGTCCCATCAGTGCGGCGAAATGTTCCTGAGTCATTAAGATGGACGCGCCCGCGCTGCTTCCCGTGGCACCTTCGGTTGCTGTTTCAGTCGCGGCGTCTTCATTGACCAACTCCTCGGCGTTAATTTCGGCCGGAATAATAGTTTCATTGAGGTTTGCCTCCCTCGGCAACGAACTTCGGCTCCTGGTTCTTGGCATTTTCCTAATAATTCGGTTTTCCAAACCCAAAATGGCGGCAGACCTTCGCGTCCACACCACTCACTAACACACGTTGGGCGATCACTTATAGCGTAGCTACTTTGGGAGTGGGTAGTGTTAGTACTGTGAGGGTTGGTTGGTAGGTAGCCAAAACACTTTATGGAGATATATCTTCGTATATTGTCTCAAATTAACACAAGATAATAATTATTTATCTCGGAGCAACAACTTAACATGGACGCGGTTGGTTAGCGAGAGAGTGAGGTAGGTGTGGGGGGAGAGGAACTCCCGTACCAATCAAACCAGTATTGCCTTGCGGGCGTTTACGGAACTAACATAACAGAAAATAAGTGCTAGCGGTACCTAACCGGCGGCAATGCATTGCGCTTAGGGCGCGATAGAGGGCGCTGTCTCGCTATATATTGTAATAAAATTTGTCCTGCAAGATTTTCTAGGTCAAGCATACTTACTTACTCGATATACCTACATACTTTGATTTACTATTTTAGTAAATTTCACTTTACTTTGAATGGTTTGGCAATATTTTCGAAATAGGTAAAAATTGGTAGGTCCTCTTTTTAATTTGTAATTCTATGCCATTTTGTGCGATTTGTAACACATCGGTTGGGTCAAAGTCATGGGTAGGTCATTTACGAAGTCGTGTACATAAACAAAATAATTCCGGCCAACTGATAAGCGACGGTGTTGAAATCGTAAGTTCAGCATTTCGCAGTCGTATTGTTTCGTACCGAATCACCGCTTGCGAGTTTGATAATCAAGGCTCTTTAGATGCTTTTTTAAATTCTATTAGTACTCAAATAAAGCACCTTTTAGATAAAGCTTTACGAAAGCATACCTGCATAAGAGTAAATTTTGAACTCTTTGCCATTTTCGTTCTATGTAAAAACAGTGTACAGGAGATAGATAGATAGATATACTTTGTTGCACAAAAAAACACAACTTTAAAAGGCATTACAGAAACTTACTAATTGTAAAATTTCGGCGGTCTTATCGCTGGAAGCGATTTCTACCAGACAACCTTCAGGCAAAGGACATTTGATAGTAGAGGAGGGGTAGGTGGTGCAATATTGAAAAAGGGAAATAAGAGTGAACTGTATATACAGGGTGTACAAAAGAATGGGACATATATTGACGACGTATAGTATAAAATGACAACAATATGGCAAAAAAAGAAATTCGCAAAAATTCCGTTTCCTTTAGGAGATATTGACGTTTAAAGTTTTAAAACATATCACACCAAATGCAATAAAACTATTTCCATCATGTAGTTTTAACTGTCTAAAATATCAGACAAAAAGATTTTTTTTGATATCTTTATTATTTATTGAACTACGAACGTTATAAGTTCTTGTGATTTGGTTAATATTCGCCTTAAAATCTCTAGGGGCAATGACCGACACTTGAAAATGCCTATAATTTGTGGTGCGTCTGACGTCACAAGTGGGCGTACTAGGGTAACTGAATTAAAATTTATGGAAAAAATATTTTCTTTCTACTTCTAATTAAATTAATTATTTAAATAATTAAAAACCTACGCGAGTTTGGGTACGTAATACCATCGATTCAGATCAGAAGCTTAGGTAGTAACTTTTATTTTTGCACAACTTTCAACTACAAGTCTGAAACTGATGGGAGAAGAGCCCTTTCGAAGAGATGATCTCAAGAGAGAAAGACAGAGAGAGCAAGTCACAATGTTACCTATCTTTATGTTTTGCTGAATATTGTGTGTGAATACACAACTCCCAGTCAAAAGTGTAAAACTATGAGTTCTTATCCTTTATTAACTTATAACCGGGTATCGAACCCTGGTACCGTACACACTCACCTTAGTCACAGATACAGTGAGGTTTGCTGGTAATACATTTTCTTTAAAGTTTAAAATTTTACTCGCAAACACCGCCAGTGAATTTACAAAGAAGAAAATTTTACTAGACCCATTAACCAATCCATAATAAATAACACGAGTGCATATTTTACCTAGTCCGACCCTGTCTCATTCAGCAAAATAAAATCCGTAGGTAAAAGATACACTTTCCCTCTCGCTTCCGCTACACGTGCCGGGCGGCGACTCAAACAAACGCGGCGTCCTGTCAAAGGGATAGGTACGACGACAAGACAGTAAGGGCGCAGACACAACTTTATTGGTTCACAAAAATTATCAAACGTTTTTAGGACCTACTGAGTGTTTAATGATTTGCTGTGATGTATCTGTTACTTTTATTGCAATGACATCTTCACCTAAAGGTTATTTAGCAATTGAACATAATTTGTTTTAACTATTAAATTTGTTTAAATAAGAATTGATAGATATGTAACTTAGTATACTCAGCGTTAAACAGACGTACCGTGTACATCACTAAATAATTATCTTATTTTATTTATTTATATTCTTTATTGCACGAAGTAAAAAAAAGTACAATTGGCGGACTTCAGATTCGGTAACTAGTCAATTGGCTAGTGGTAATTGGCTTTGTAATTTATAAAATAACTTAAATTTGAACTGTCTTTTACGATTCTTGAAGAAAATTTCAAAATTATGGATCAAATAATTAGAAAACCATTGATACAAAAATGTACAAAATTGACTATTACGTTCGGGAATCACTTAAAGTATTTGGAAATATTGTTTTAAGGTAATATCAATAAAAACACGAAAAATTCAAATTACCCGCCTCATGCGAAACAGTTCCGCCTTAACGGTTTTCGCATCGAGTATCCTTTATAAACTTGCATGTAGGGTACAAGTAGTATCTGCGTAGTTCAATCATCATTACAGAAATCGATTCTCAAGTACGTAACTATGAAAATAACGAATATTGCTCAAAAGAAAAATAATATTGGATGGAGGTCCGCCACGCCCTGGGCTGTGTTAAATTTACACGATTACTTCTAGGTACTATAAAAAAATCCGATGTTTTGCAAACTCTTAGATTTCAATTAGGTACCTTACAGGATTTCGTAATTAAAACTTCACAAATGTAGACACAGCCTTAGGATTACTTTTGCTCTTTCGGCAAGTGCATCGATGCCGTCGATAGAGTCGTACCTACCTAAAATTCTGTTTACTTCAGCAGTCAGTTTTTGGACTTCATAAGCGATTGACTATTTGATTACCATTACGTACATCATGCCGAATTACCAGTTTAGTAATATCCAGTATACGGATATGGTGCTAGCTTACGGAATGTCCGGTGGAAACGCATATGAAGCACTGTGTTTATACCTGGACCATTTTCGACATCGAAGTGATGAGCATGTGCCTTCTTGTGGGAGAATCATCACGAATGTGCTACAGCGCCTGAGAGATCGTGGAAGTTTTGCGTCTCGTAACACAGCCAGCGGTGCTGGCTAGACGTGAGGGCCGCGGTCCTCGCGCATTTTCACGAGCACCCCGAAGACAGCGCGAGATCTGGAGGACGGCACCTTGACCTGCCTCACACTACAGTACATAAAGTGCTTCAGGTAGACAGACAGCATCCATTTAAGGTAACAACAGTGCAAGCCTTGATACCTGAAGATTATGAACGTCGAATAACCTATTGCCAATGGTTGCTCGACCAATTGGAGGAAGACCAGCAATGTCCTTTGGACCGATGAAAGTACGTTTCAAAGAAACTGTATACACAATATGCGAAACACACATTTTTCGGGCCAGAGAAAACCCTCACGCCAGCAGGCCAACTGCCCACCAACAACGATGGTCAATAAACGTATGGGCAGGTATCGTTGGACATCACATCGTCGGCCCATTTTTATCACCCTGAGGGTGCCCCATCAATTTTGTTGTAGATATGACGTTATTTTAAAATTGAACCTAAAAGTTTATTACCTAATTTAGTAAAAAGTGAGTTTTCAAGTGCTACCTGTTGTCAATTAAAATTGAATCAATGTGTGTGTGTCCTGTGAACTCCTACCTATCTCGTAGGTAGAATGTATCTGATATGAAGAAAATAAACAGATCTACTAAGGTTAGTTCGTTATTTTTTCTTAAATACCTACGTAGGGACATTTTCAATAAAAAAAAAAATGATGTTAAGTGTAGATAAATTTACCCTAGTGTTAGGTTCCGACGGCCATGGCAGTTGGTAGGTACGTACGCGGGCGGCCGGCGCGCGCGCGCGGCGGCCGCGAGTCTGTCATTCATTCTGTCGGTCATTTAAGGGGAAGTGAAACATTTATTTCGGGCGGTTTTTAGGGGAATTCCGTTATTTATCAAATGTTTGATAAAATGATTATGTCAATCTACTCTACTTCCGAGACATGATAACCCATTAAAAAATATGTCCCATTCTTTTGTACACGCTGTATATATTAAAATATTTATAATGCTAATACATAAATAAACAAAATATTATATACTAATAAATAAATATGTTATGCTTGGATAAAATAATATAAAGTACTAGATATACATTCATATAAATTAGGATCTTAGACGGACCATCGACTACTACCGATGACTGGACCTGTAAAAACTTAAAGGGATTGCTATTTATTTATTTAAAAGGTGAGTTTTGACTCGGGCTTTTGGTTAATGATGGAGACTGTCTTATTGATAGGGGTAGGGAGTTCCATAGACGGATGGACTGGACAGTGAAGGACTGGGTATAGAAATGAGAGGAGTGGGAGGGAGTCATAAGGCGGAGATGTTTGGAAGAACCCATATGACCCTGGATGGGCTGCGAAAACTGGAAATGCTCCCGGAGATAAGGTGGTGATTTTGGGTTGAATAGTATTCTATATAAGAAGAAAAGAATGTGGAAGTCACGACGAAGACGAATAGGGAGCCATTGGAGTCGAGATCGATACTCGGAGACGTGGTCATATTTACGTAGACCATAAATTATTCTGATGCAAAAATTTTGAAGACGTTCAAGCTTGTTGAGTAGGTTTTGATTCAGGTCTAAGTAGCAGCAGTCTGCATAGTCAAGGATAGGGAAAAGAAGAGCTTGTACAAGCGCAATTTTGGTAGGTATTGGTATGAAGTTGCATAACCGATTTAGAGCTCCAGCTGCAGCGAACATTTTCCTACTAACCTGGGTAATTTGTGTTGTCCAGGATAACGTACTGTCGATGTGGATGCCCAGGTTTTTTACTGTCGTACTGAATTGAATTTGCACACCGTCAAAGAGTATTGGTGGCAAGGCACTCCAGTTGATCCTGGAAATTAGCCTGGCACTTCCAACAGTTATAACCTGCGTTTTGTCAGGGTTAACCATGAGCCGAAATGACCGACTCCAGGCTGAAATCCGGCTTAGGTCAGAAGTAGGTGTTTTTTGGGCATTTCACTTCACTTGATTTTTTTCGGAATCGCTCTCTGCGTTCGCTCAGTCGCAAAAAATCAAGTTAAGTGAAATTGCCCAAAAAACAGATAGATAAGTGTTAATTTAAAATGCGGTTACGTTAGATCTTAAGGTCATTCTATTGTGACTAATACACCGCTGCAGACACGTTATAAACAATATAATGAAGTTGGTCAAACAAAAAGAATCGCTTAAATTAGAATGCATCTGTCCTGCGTCATCTAAAGAGCCAAAACGACACGGAAATTTGTTACCTAATACAATACGTTGTATTGTTTGTGGTCCGTCTAATAGTGGAAAAACCAATTTAGTGATAAGTTTATTATTACATAAAAATGGTCCAAGATTTCGTAACCTATATGTGTATTCAAAATCTTTGTATCAGCCTAAATATTTATATCTTGAGAAGGTTTTGGACATGGTTCCTGGAACATCATTTAATAAATACAATCATAATGGTGAAATATTGAGTCCACATGATGCTTTACCTGATTCGATCATCATTTTCGACGACGTTGCTTGTGAGAATCAAAACAACATTAGAGATTATTTCGCCATGGGACGCCATAAAAATATAGATTGCTTCTATATCAATCAAACTTATACAAAAGTTCCAAAACAACTTGTCAGAGACAATTCAAACCTCGTGGTTCTATTTAAGCAAGATGATGTTAACTTGAAGCACGTATATGAGGAGCATGTTAGTGCTGATATGTCATGGTCTCAATTTCGTGAGATGTGCTCTTCTGTTTGGAATAAACCCTTTAGCTATCTTGTTATTAATAAGGATTGTGACAAAAATAACGGATGCTACCGATTTAAGTTCGATACATTCATAGTAATAGATGAACATACATAAAGACCGCTGTGTTATTTTTTAATCACTCGTACTCACGATTTAGACCTGAGCGGAATACTTTGAAATGGAGAAAAATCTTAAAGAACAAATTGTAAAATCAGCAGCAGCTGTTAAAAGAAAAGTTGCGATGATAAAAGATGTTGAAAATACTAATAATAAAACATTAGAAACAATATTGAAACCTATTGTTGATCCACTTACATTATTAACAGATAAAAAAAAAAACTCTCAACTTAACAAAGATGAGCACTTTGAACCAGTGATGAAAAAGTTTAAAAATGATAATAATCAATCATTTGAAGACGAGAACCAGTCATTATTTGTCTCTGATGAAGATTACAATGAATCTATTAGTGAAGAAGATGAAGACGATGAACAAGAACAATACAACGATTACAACAAAACCCTTGTTGTATCACCGTCTGAAGACCACAACGTAAGCGTGGGATCATTCAAATCTGTACAGTCATCGCCAAGTCTTAAGAATCAATCACTGTCATGGTCAACATCGTCTGAAGTAATGAAAGATGTTCCGTTTGGAATCAGAAATGAGCGGGGTAAACTGTTACTAGGCAAAACCCGTGTTCATGACGACGGCGTTATTCTTAAAATAGGAGCACTTACTGTTAAAAAAACGAATGGCTTGAATGAACTTCTTTTCAAAAAGAAACCAAATTTAGATGCTGTAACATATGATGATTTACAGAATTACAAGTTACTTCTTATAGAAACCAATGCTCATCGACGTAATTGTGAACCATCCAAACCTATAAACAGCAACAAAGGATTTAAATATATGAATGTAATTAAACCTTTCTTCAAATTATCTCGAAATCCAACTACAAGTGTAGAAAGTATTCCTCAAGGTAAAGGTATTTCTCTTTTAAAGACAGTAAAATCAAACACTGATTTAGTTTACTGGGATGATCCAAACGAGTTAGTCGAACGATTACAGTTACTACTTGCATCTTGGGAAGCGGGTAACACTGGTGTAAATAATGAAATAATTGCTATTATTTCGGAACTGCATGAAGCTGGTATCATAGATATGGAACATATAAAGAAAAAACCAGGAAAATTGGGCAGTATTCTTTCCGTAGTCAACCCATCAAGACAGCAATGAATATAGACAAGTTCGGACATCATGTTCATAAGCGTTTACGATTGACAGAATACATTGAAAACTTCAATGAAACATTGGTGAAATCAGATACCGGACACTACGATTTAAAATCTTCTAAATTAAAAGGGCTATCATATCCAATCGAAGACGATGAAGCAGTAAACAAAGCTTATTTAGACAAAACCATTCAAGAATTACGAAATGAAATTGAAAAAGTGAAGCTCGAAGTAAAATTTCATTTGAAGAACTTGGAAACCGTTACAACAGAACATTTGAATAAATCATTTTACTCAAAGTCGGAAATAGACAATTTAATTCATGTAAAAATAAACAAAAATGAGCAAAAAGGCCATAATTGATGAACTTCACAAAGCAGTCAGAAGAAATTTTCCGCGTAGACGCACATTTATAAAAGGAATTGATGATCTGTGGCAAGCCGACCTCATAGATTTACAAAAATTTTCACATTTTAATAAAGGACACAACTACATATTAGTGGTGATAGATACTTTGTCAAAGTATGTATGGACAAGTCCCTTAAAATCTAAAAAAAAAAAATGTGTTGCTAACGCAATGCAGCAAATATTTAAAAATTCATCTAGAAAACCTAAACATTTACAAACAGATTTAGGCAAAGAGTTTTATAATGATATTTTCGGTCAACTGCTAAAAAAATATAATGTTAACCATTATTCTACTTACTCCATCAAAAAAGCTTCGATTGTAGAGCGAGTCATACGTACTCTAAAATCACACATCTTTAAACTTTTTAGTTTATACGGTTCCTATCGATGGCTGGGTAAATTACTAAATACTGTGATAGATAACTATAATAGCACTACTCATCGCATAA
Source organism: Marasmia exigua (assembly GCA_019059595.1). Taxonomy (NCBI): domain Eukaryota; kingdom Metazoa; phylum Arthropoda; class Insecta; order Lepidoptera; family Crambidae; genus Marasmia; species Marasmia exigua. Next base: position 138,593 of record JADPWL010003099.1, read on the forward strand.
CTAAATTTAAACCCAATGACGTTAATAATACAAATGAAATGGTTGTATTGCGTAATATTAGCAAAGCGTATAGGAATCGAAAACACTTAAAACCTAAGTTTCTAGTAGGTAATCATGTACGTATTAGTAAATTTAAAGGAGACTTTTACAAAGGTTATACTCCCAACTGGTCTACTGAAATATTTACAGTAACAAAGGTGAATAATACAAATCCACCAACTTATCTTCTGGAAGATAAGAATAAACAGGTTATATTAGGGGCATTTTATGAGTATGAATTACAAAAAACTAAATACCCAGATATTTACCTCATCGAAAAGATTATTAGAAGAAAGGGAGATAAATATTTTGTGAAATGGTTAGGTCTCAGCAATGAAGAGAACAGTTGGATAAACAAAAACGAGATAGTTTTGTAATATGAGATATTTTTGCAATATAAGTTTACTTTTAGACCAAATCTATTCATTCTAAACATATCAATGAAGGAGGGAAGTGGTATTATAGACAACGTAATAAACTATTTACCGTTCGAGCTACATTTACCTGGTTATCAATATTGTGGCCCCGGAACAAAGCTACAGAAACGTTTAAAAAGAGGTGATAGAGGTATAAATAAATTGGATAAGGCTTGTATGTTCCACGACATTGCTTACAACGATAACGATTCAAACGTTCGACGTGAGGCTGATATGAAACTTTTAAATATGGCTAAGAAACGATTAAACGCTAAAGATGCGAAAAAGGGTGAAAAGGTGGCATCGTGGATAGTAAAAAATGCTATGAAAGCAAAACTAAAGACAGGTGCCGGTACTCGCTCATTTATGGCAGCTGTGAAAAAAATTAAATCTCAAATGAAAAAGTTGAAATCAAAAGGCAGTTCCACAGCAATTAAATGCGCTTACGCCGCAGCCAAAAAAATATTTAAGAATAAAAAAGGCACTCGCTTGCCGCGCTGTATTCCTCTACCAAAATGTGGTGGACTGCTACCTTTAATCCCGATCTTTGCGGGGTTATCGGCTTTGGGTTCCTTGGCAGGAGGAGCAGCCGGTATAGCAAAAGCAGTGAACGACTCTAAGGCAGCTCAGAAAAGTCTTCAAGAGTCTGAACGTCATAACAGGATGATGGAAGCGGTTGCGGTTGGCAAAGGATTGTACATCAAACCTCATAAAAAAGGCGCAGGGTTATATTTGAACCCTTCAAAAAACTAGTTAAACGGCTGCCTAGACGTGCACTAACAGATTTAGATATATTAGAGCATGCTGCTGATATACCATATTTCCGCGGAGTATTTATGAGAAATACACTTCCATTAAAACCTCGAAAAATGGAATGTGCAGTACTAAACTTGGATAGCTCTGCTAATCCGGGGACACACTGGGTAGCCTACGTCAAACAAAATGATTACTGTGAATACTTTGATAGTTTTGGCGACTTAAAACCTCCATTAGAATTAATAAATTATTTAAAAACATGACTATTAGTTATAATTTTGCACGGTATCAAAAGTTCGGTACTATGAATTGTGGTCATCTCTGTTTACATTTTTTTAAAAAATATTGGAAAAATCATTTAAATAAAGGACAAAGTAAATAATCTTTATCAGTATAATAATGTCTTTCACTGTGTCTATAACTGACAGAGACGTTTTTTCAATAACAAATTACTCTCCTACATTAGAATTAAGTGGAGAGTATGAGTGCGGTCTTCTGTATTTTTCTACATTCAACTCTATTCCTAATATAGATGAAAGAAACAATAAATTTTATTACGGTAATAATGGAGTAATAGAAATACCCGAAGGATCGTATGAATTACAAGATATTTGTGATTATCTTCAGTGCAACATCAAAAATGCTACATTGAAGTTAACTGCCAATAACAATACTTTAAAAACGTGTATTTTCTGTTCAGAAGATGTTGACTTTGATAAAACAGATTCGATTGGCAGGATTTTGGGTTTTGGTCTTGAAACGGTAAAAGCTAATATAAAAACCGAGTCTCCGTATCCTGTCAACATTCTACCAACGACAATAGTACGCATCGAATGTGATGTTGTAAGCGGATCGTTTGTGAATGGAAAAGCAAGTCATATAATTTATGAATTTGTGCCAAACGTACCACCTGGTTATCGAATTATTGAAATACCTAAGAACTTAATCTACTTTCCTGTCAATCAAAGTTCAATAACCGCTATCAGTATAAGATTGTTAGACGGAGAAAATAAACAAATTAACCTACGCGGTGAAGAGGTACAGCTGTATTTACACTTTAGAAGAAAATGTTAAATTTCAATAAAAACCTAGCGGTCTCTCGAAATCAAACCAGTTCCAAGAGGACATCGCATAAAAGAGCACCACTTTATACGAAAAAGAAGCTGACCAAACAAAATAAGACATTTTTGAAAATACTTGGATTGATAAAATGAACATTTTAAATATTGCACAATCTCCGTCACATGACAACAGCATTGAAAGTTTTGAATTTCATTCCTATAAGCCATATGTAACAAGTTTCAACAAGAATGATGAAATACGAATACCCATTAATCAACAAGATTTATACGTATTACCTGCGCTCAGCAGTTTGTATATCGAAGGCAGAGCCGATGTGTATAAACATAACAGTACTACAAAAGAAAAGGAAAGAGTATCAAATGTACATTTTGTCAACAATTTCGCTTTATTTTTATTTCAAGACATTCGTTATGAAATAAACGGTATTGAAATAGATAGAATCAAAAATGCGGGTATTACAACCACAATAAAATCGTATCTATCGTTAAATGATAGCGAGTCTAAATGTGCCAATGTTTGGAGTTGGTCCCCTCATGGTATATCCAATACTAATAATGGTGTATTTTCAGCCTCTATTCCATTAAATAAAGTATTAGGTTTCGCAGAAGATTATGAAAAAATCATTATAAATTGTAAACATGAATTAGTTCTTTTAAGAAGTAACACAAATCTTAACGCTTTGAAGTTAAATGCTGGTGAAGTTGTTCAGGATATAATAATAAATAAAATAGTTTGGCGAGTCCCACATGTCAAAGTATCAGACCGCGAAAGAATTAATTTGCTAAAACATTTAGAAAGAGACCGAGCGATAACAGTTGCGTTTCGTAATTGGGACTTGTACGAATATCCATTGTTACCCAAAACCCGGAAACATACTTGGTCTATTAAAACTTCATCACAGATTGAAAAACCTCGAATGGTTGTGATTGCTTTACAAACAAATCGCAAACATAATGCCTCCATGTCAATGGCGGAATTCGATCATTGCTCTGTACGTGACGTTAGGGTTTTTCTAAATTCAACCTACTATCCATACGAAAGCCTAAATATCAGTTTCTCTGAAAACAAATATTCATTAATATACGAACAATATGCAAGATTTCAACAGTCTTATTACGGACGCCGAGCTGAACCGTTGCTGAGTTTTAAAGAATTTAAGGAGTTCGGCTGTCTTCTGCTCATCGATTGTTCCAGATCACAGGACAATTTAAAAAATTCTGTCGTCGATGTTCGTGTTGAAATAGACGCTGAAGCGGAGATACCCGATCAAACTTCTGCTTATTGTTTGATACTTAACGATTGCTTATTTGAATACAAGCCTTTAAGTAATATTGTGAAGAAATTATCATGAATAGCAAAACGGTTATTGTGGATCTGCAAGGCTTTAAAAATGAAAAAAATGATTTCATATTAAAAGAATTAGCAATTAGCACAAAAGAATATACTCAAACATTTTTAATAAAGCCTCCCTGTCCATTCTCGGCACTGACTATCGAGGAAAAGAAACGCGTACGGTGGATAGAAAGAAACAGAGGACTCCGATGGAGCGAAGGATACATTGACTATAGGGAATTTAAAAGGATTATAAAACCCTATTTTGATAAATGTAAAATCATAGTAAAAGGAGAAGAAAAAGTAAAATGGGTACGAGAAATATGTGATCATGAAAATGTGTTAGATATAAGCTCTAGGGATATACCTAATTTAGACACTTTAAGTAAATTATATTGTCAAGACGTTTTAATGTATAATTGTTTTTACCATAGCAACTACTGCGCTTTAAGAAATGTAATTTGTGTAAGAAAATGGATTATAGAAAATAAATTATCAACGTCTGTTTTCTAATAAAATGTTTTTAAAAAGAATAATGTATTTTTTATTAAATGCCCAATTATCACCTACTCAAATAATTGATGACTAAAGGAAATGAAACTCATAACTACATCATAGTTATTTATTAAATTACGATAAAAACATGCAGTCAAAAAGCGGTATACAAATAATGTAAATAAGGAATTCCAATGATCTAGGTTAAGTTTTATAAATGCCACAGTAACTATGCAAAAACAAACAGTAAAGTATGAAGGAGTCAACATTGTTTATTCATTAATTACCAAATCACATAAGGTAACTTAAACTGCTAATAATAAAAACCATCTTAACAAAATGGAAATAATAAATAAATAGGACCAATTCGACAATCATAATCTGCTCCAACTACGCACATGAATACCTCATCCAGTCACGCGCATGCCTACATCGATGTATTTGCTGTAAAGTTTCTTATTTCATTTACGCTTACACTGCCATACGGGCTGACAACAAATATTCTACAGATATCACCTAGATACTACCTAAATATCAGTATCATAATAATTGCAGATATTTTAAAGTAATGTAATACTTTGATGTACTTATGCACGTCAAAATTGTATTGTATCTGTACGGTTTTTCAGTAAGTGAATTTGTTATTCTTATGAGTTATAAATGACTTTAACCATTAAAGGATAGGGTAAGCACATTAGCGCCGTCATTTGTTTTAAAATTCTAGCTATTAAACCGGATCAATTTTTAACAATTTCGAACCTCCGGCTCCTCGGAATATCCATTATACCAACTAGGGGTCGCAAACCGGGATACCGAATTTCAAAAATACCGGAATACCGGGCCAAATTTAGATCTAATTAATACCGGTATTCATTTCACAAAAACCGGGATATTCGGTATTTTCGGTTTAAGTATAGAAAATAAGAAACATCACCATAAATAAGAAAGATCACCTTACGACCAGACCGATGAATTCGGCGACAGCCGAGTAGCCGAACTTCTCGCCAAATGTTCGATGTTCTCTGTGCTTTCCGCTTAATTTTAAATATATTATTTTTATGTTATAGAGAATGAATTAGAAGTGTACTTTTTATATTAAGGCTGTTTGCGATGTTTGAGTTTGATAAATATTTTATTTTTAAAACTGATTCCTAGTAGGACTCCTACTTCCTAGTCAAACACTAAATTAAATTAATATTATATTTTATACTTAAGTTAATTTAATAAAGGAATAAATGGGCATTTAGTATAGTATTAGTATATTTTTGCTAATTAGTAACTTATTGATTACGAACACAATTATCACATACAAAACGTTGTGTCAATGATTTTATTTATATAGAAGATAAATTCATTTACCTTCTTACTATTCCTCCGCAAACTAACTTTATTATACTTAATTTGCAAACTTTAGCTTAGTACCGAAAATATTGAAAATACCGGATTATCGGTATTGGTCTAGAGCCAATACCGAAAATACCGGTTTTGGTTGAATGATTCGGTTTTGCGACCCCTAATACCAACTAACAATTATTCAATAAATTAAAAGTAGGTATGTGTTTTTCATCAGGCTGGCGGTTCTGTTTATTAGCTAACAATTTATATAATTTGTAGCACTAGTGGGCCATACCCATCGCCTTAAATTAATAATTATTAGATAAGTACATTGCATTACAGTTAATTTTGATTTAAATGTCTCTCTATAGACGTATCCGTGACAAGATATCCCACGCATAAAGTCTATTTGAGAAGTTTAATTTTAAGAAAAGTATAGATTGTAGCCTTAAAAACTAAGGCTATATCCACACAATTTCTTTGAAATTGTGTTCACCACCCCCTCCGTCTGATCCAATATCGGGTCTATAGGATCCGTCACCACATACTGGGCGGAGAGAAGGACGTCCTCGGACTCATCGTCCCAACCATCCTTCTCACAATCCACAATTTCAATCCGGATAATACGTCGGGCTCGAGAGCCCGACGTACTTTTCCTTATAAATGACACCGATGTTGGATCAGGGTGGGGACGGTGCTTGACACAAGATGTCCGCACTGGATTTACACGCTTTGCAGAACGGCGAGCGCGAGCCTTTATTATCTTCCTCTGCAGAGGCGCCTCTCCTAACTCCTCCGACCAAGGTGGGAATATTTGGGACCATCCTTCTAAGGGGTCCTGCGCATCCTGCAGAGGCGAAGGTGGGTACTGCTCGCCATCGCGTGTAGCTTTGGTAGTGTTCTGAAAAAAGAAAACAATAAGTTACCTCGTAATAAATGAATAAATGGACTGCACTCTCCAAACAAATAATGTATTCGTATTAAAATAACTTACCATGTTTTAAGATGATAATGTTATTAGATGGGTTGTTAACTTATTGCTGCGTGTCTCCAAAGCAAGTATCATTCTCATGCGCTTTAATGAAATATATACCACAAGTATTTGTACGTGTGAGTTTGTAAGTGAGTGGAATTAAAAGCTGACACAGTGCATTTTTTCTTCATGTGTACACGTAGGTCTGTGTCTGTTCATCAGAATACACGTGTCCAATAAAATAAACAAGTTCAGACATGATTTTGTGCTAAAACTGTATGTAAAATATGTTGTAGGTACATTCAGCTACACATCAGGTAACCACAATCTGTTAAATTTTCTTGATCGATATTGAACCAAACAGGTTTGACGTAAAGATGAGAATAGATTGAAGAAATTTAGAGATTTGTGTACATTGATGTGTACCTGTACTTTCTCTCTGTAATCTTGATAAAATCAGATCATATTAGAATGAAACAACGTTTTATATTTACGACATTAGGTATATTCATTTAAATAATAATTAATGTTATTATCATTTCAACATTTTGTCTTAAGTAGTCGAGTGCACAACTCTTTAAATTAGGTTTTCTATGTTATCATTTTAACAAAAACAAATTTTAAAAATGGCCACCTTATGACCTCATAAAAAAGTTAAATGTTTTATTTATCATCTTCAGTAAGAACACAAAATAAACAAAGTTATAGCTATATAAAACAAAGATACGATACGTACCTATTCACATAATATCTATCCCTACCCGGTATTTAAACGTAAGCGACACAATAATTAAAATAGAGTTTGCATAAAAAGGCGCTTACAATAAAAAAGTAGGAAAGGTTCGATATCTACTATCATGGTTGCCACTCAAATCTACAGTTTAACCTTAGTTTATGTCCCTAGATTACAGAAATTAATCTAATTTATTTTTTACATTATACATACTACGCTATTATCATAGAAAACACTGTGAAAACATACCAACATTTCTAAAAATAATATAAATCTTAAAAAATGCTATTCCGATGACCCCATGATAAGGTTGAAATTTTATTTTTTAATATGACGCGTTTGTCGTCATTAGACGACAAAGCTACTTTTTCCTGTTCTTGGGTAAATATTTCATGTTTAAGAGATTTAAATATAATATTTTTTTTTCGTAAAAAAATATTTTTATTTAATACCTTAAAGTAATCTTTAAAATGAACATTTTTCAAGACCGGTTTTTGTACCCCTTTTGCTTTTTTTAGGGTTCCGTAGCCAAAATGGCAAAAACGGAACCCTTATAGTTTCGTCATGTCCGTCTGTCCGTCTGTCCGTCTGTCACAGCCGATTTACTCGGAAACTATAAGTACTACAGTGATGAAATTTGATGGGAATATGTGTTGTATGAACCGCTACAAAAATATGACACTAAATAGTAAAAAAAAGAATTGGGGGTGGGGCCCCCCATACATGTAACTGAGGGATGAAATGTTTTTTTTCGATGTACATACCCGTGTGGGGTATCAATGGAAAGGTCTTTTAAAATGATATAAAGTTTTCTAAAAAACATTTTTCTTAAAGTGAACGGTTTTTGAGATATCAGCTCTCAAAGTCGTAAAAAGTATGTCCCCCCCCCTCTATTTTTATAACTACGGGGTATAAAATTCTAAAAAAAATAGAGGTGATGCATGCTAATTAACTCTTTCAACGATTTTTGGTTTGATCAAAGTATCTCTTATAGTTTTTGAGATAGGTTGATTTAACTGTAATTTTGGACTTTGCTGCTACGGAACCCTTTGTGCGCGAGCCCGACTCGCACTTGGCCGGTTTTATATTCCTCTTTTTCTGTTTTAATGCTATACAACTTCGACCTTAGACCTACAAACTCAGATATTAAATTCCCGCCTAGTTCGTCCTTAAAAAGACCTGGCACTTTTTTATTTAAGCCTGGAATGTTGTAACTGTTATTTAAGGGGTAATTGCTGGTATCGAAATAAGGAAGGAAATGTATCTTTAAATCATTATAAAAATCTTTACTTTCGATTGAATAAAGAAAACTGTCAGTATCCGTATAGCAAAGTTTCAACTTTTCATTATAAAAAGGTTTCATAATAGAATAATGAAAATCAAACATATGACTTTTAGATATTTCCAAAACGGAAAAACCAATATATATAGGTTTATCCAAAGTTATTGTTTCAGGTTTCATTTGAACAGCTACAAAGTTTTCTGTAAAAATAGTAACACTGTGAAAATTAGGTCTAGATGTCAATCGCTCAGCACAAATACTTTTCTTTGTTTTATTCTTATCATCATTCCATTTATTTACCAATTTCACATCAACCCTTTTCTCCGTATCTTCTAAAGTCTTCCCGAAAATACTATTATTCAAAAGTTTAAAAAAATCTTGTTCAAATGCTGATTTTGCTTTTTTTCTTAGTTCAGTATTCATATCTATGTACTGTTTTAAATAAGGACTCTGATTAAATTGAATTACTCTATGAATTTTTTTTAACAATAAACCATGTTTTAAACATGTCTGCAGGTGCGCATAATGGATGACATACAAAAATTTATCGTATAAATTTGGGATTAATTTACATGTTTTTGAACCCGGTGGAATAAACTTTTGCGCACAAAAAGGAAAATCATTATGATTATCATGCAATTCTTCTGGATATTCTATGTCTACTTCTAGTATGTAACCAGTGTCTCCATTAATTGACACATTTTGAAAATCAATTCTGCTAATTTCATCATCATTTAATAACTTGAAATGTGAGTGAGGTAGATAAGCGCACATAGCAAAGCCGTAGAGATTATTACAGTCAATGTAAACTAAAAAGTTATCTCTTTTTGTCGGGTCATAAGAATTTAAATATTTGTTGTTAGCTTTTGAATACCTTGTTGAACATAAACAAATTCCGCCGCGAATACCTTTTTGAATCATTCGTAATATTTCCAAGTCATTAATTAATTCTAATTTAACGTCTGTTTTTAAAAGCATAGCATCAAAACTCAGACTGGGTGCTGTTATGTAAAAAGCGGGATCTAACTTGTAATTTGTTTTACAAGTTTGACGAAAACTTTCAAAGACGTCTGCTAGTAAAAGAACATCTGTTTTAAGATACAAATCGGTATATTCTCCAAGATTTGATAATTCAAAAGTTTGCCAAACTTTTGTTGCATGTTCGTAATCTTCTGACGAAATGTTACTATTATGCAGTTTACTAAAAAAACATTCCTGGGGAGGGAGCTCTTCCTCCTCATACGTGGTCCAAGTAGTTATGTATTCATAAGGATAAACTCCTTTGCGTCTCAATAAATTAAAATGCTTATTAGATGGATAAAACCGCGATAAATGACTAAAATCATTATTATTTAAATTTGCTGCTAGCTTCTCAAGGCTTGTGCCTAAAAATTTAAAAGAGTCCACAAAACGAACTGGTATGATGTCAGTACCATTTACTTGGAAATATTTTGTGAATGAAATATAATTTTCCTTAGTTTTTGCTATTACTTGAATTCTACCTGGCATTTCTCCTAATTCTCGTATAAAAAGATGACTATCATAACTGGCTAAGTTATGAAAAAAAATAGGTACAAATTTAGGCAGTCGATACTTCATATTACAATAAGAATGTGCTGCACCGCGATACCGTCCGGTAAGATGGCAGTGGTCTTTTACTTTATCATCAAATAATATTTTACCACATAGAAAACAGTTTTTTGCTTGAGAAAAATTTGTTCTGTCATAATCAGTTAACGTTATTGGCAACGGTGACTGCAAAATATTATAAATATTAGTTATGTCGGATATCAGATATTCAAAGAACTTTTCAATACAGGTAGGTCCGCGATAGGAGACAAATTTGTTGAGCGAACTGTCGTAAGAACAAACAATATAGTAAGCAAATGCAGCTGGTGTGTGTTTGTGCAATGATGCTGTGCAACTTGATTCTGAATTGCATTCAGTTGGCTCTAACAACGATTCAAAATCTGCGTACAAAACGAAGGGCATGTCTTGCATACGCTCGTAGTGGTCAAATTGTATTCGAGTTCCTTCATTGGGTAAAATCGTTGCCACACCACTACAAATGTGGGCATCAAGTTTATCGTTGTTGTCAAAAAAAATCATACAATCTTCACATAAATATACTTTCGAATGATGTTTAGTTAACTGCTTGCGAAGTAATTTAGATAAATCTTTAATAAGACAGTAATGTGTACGTTTTTCTTTTTCAAGGAAAAGCATGTTAACGTGATGTTCTTTTCGGCGTTCGCTTTTGTACAAAGGCCCAACAACGTTACAGTTCTTTTTAAGACCATAAATATTAATACTTATGCGAGGATTGTTTTTTTCAAAGATTTTTATATCCGAAAACCCAACTGGAAAAGAAAGGTTCTTAATATTAAGAACAGTTTTGAAGTGCGGATAAGAAGTCGTTCGATGAGCATTACTTTTAGCAGGAAAAAGTGATGCCATAACACACCATAAAAAGCAATATTTATCAGAATTTTTTATATTTATACACGCTCGTTTATGTTTTATGGTTTCAGGCAAATCTATAAAACTTGACGCTCTCAAAGGGTTGTATTTATTAATGTTTACTTCTAAATACAAACTTCGCAGATAAGCCCACCCACTATCTCTATCTTCAAAATTTTCAATTTTTTTACAAAGTAAATGAATGATATTTAAAAACGTCTCTTCAAAATCATAATTTTGATGCAAGTTTATATTTTCGGTTGCAAAAGATTTAATTGAAACAGAATCATTTTTATGCTGAAAAAATTCAGCAAATAACTCAAAGTTTACTTTGATGCTAGAATGCGCTTGCATTCGTGCCGAAAGCAAAAGACGGACGCGTGCGCGCAATCGCGATAAAAATTCAACAGGATAGACCGACGAGTGCTCCTCGTCCTCGTCATCCCGACCGTTGTTACATTTAACGCGGTAAGAAGCGATGCGACTACGAAAAGCACTGTGTACTTTTTCTATACCATCGCTTTCAACAACTGAACTGTTATTTTTGTGCAAAATACTTTTCAAGTGAGCGGAAAAAACTTTGTTTCTAACAGATACGTCGCATACAGAACAAAAAGTGGTGTTTGACATTGTGGATATGCTTTCACTGTGCTAACAAAACAAGTTATTGAAATAAGTACGCAAATTTATACAAACTAAATTTGCGGAAGAAGGAGTCACTCTTCAAATATTCCCAGTTTATTTTTTTTTATTATTATTGCTGTAAAAAACTCCTTCTTCCGTAAATTTAGTTTTTGCACATTTAACAAATTTTTTTAACAAACTAAATTCTGGTGAGTCCGTCTCCCCTTGCAGGCGAACCCAAATAACAGACTTCTCGCACTTTTCTAAGCCGCTTAGGTTGCGTACCTCCTCCACGTTGTAGAAACGCAGCTCAGCCAGCAGGTCCCCGTCCAATTGCGCTGTCCGACGCGTGACTCCACCTGGCACTCTACGGGTGAAGAACGAGCTAGGAGCCTCTTTTTTCTTTGCAGGCGTTACCTCGTCGTCCGACTCCGAGTCAAAGAGCCACTCGGAAACGACGCTAGGCGAAGCTTTAGTGTTCTTTGGCGAGTCCTTTGCGATCTTCTTTTTTTTCAAACTGAAAAATTTTTTGGAGTTATTATCATTATATTCTGGACGTGGTTGTTCTAGATAAAGTATGATAAACAGAGAAAATAAATTGATGATGTGGGTATGAATAGTAGACAAAAACGGATATCTAAATTACCTTAAGCTTTCGTCTTCTGACTCGAAGAAGTGGTTTGATTCGACGATCTTCTTCGACCGTTTGTTTCCTTTGTTTTCAGACCTGAAATCCATAAGTTTTTTAGCACACATAGTCAGGAGATTAGGTCTTGAAAATCTGTCGAAAATGGGAAATAATGTTATAAAAAAACATTAGCATTATAAGACATAGAAAGACAGATGATTATGACAACAAATAGAATACGTCAATAAAACCTGGAAAGAGAGATGATTTTGACAATAAATAAGTTTAACTTACGAACATTTTTTCAGAGTTTCTGGGGTCTTCTTGGTTTTCTAGGTCAGAGAGTATCGACGCCGAAGCACTACTACTTGTTCCTTAGATGTCTCCTGGGAGTACTGATACGGTACCCATCCTTTACTGCGTTTTTATTATAGAAAAGTGCAGATTGCGCATTATTTTAGCAGAGGTATTCAACCTTTATTCATAGATATGAAGGGCACGTTTGAAGTTTGAAAAATATACTTCTTGAGAAGTAAACAATAAAAACCTATTTAAGTGTAGTACAATTGTCTGAAAATCGGTAGGAATGTATACTTGTGTTTTATTTTCTAATTTTTTTTTTTTTTCAGAAACCTTTATTCATTCACATTTGCTTAGAACCAGCGTACCAACGTTCATATAACTAAGTAGCTTAAATAATATAACAACATCGTAGGTAGGTAAATAGATGACTATCATTACACACAAACATTCATGTTTTGTATTTCTCTTTTCAAACTCAAAATATAAGTATATTTTTTTGCATTTACATCAAACATTCAAATCAATATATCTCTAATAGCGAACACAGCGTTTGGTTGTTCCAATACCTGCAAATAAATCATCTACTTATATTCAGTCAATTTCGTCAGTTCATTTGACTACTAAATCAACAGGTTACCTACCTCTGACTTTTATGGTTTTCAGCAAAATAATTTTGTTCACATGGTATTTCTTGAAAACTAGCGGCGAAATTATTTGTGTGCATGTTTTATTAATTGCTGATTAAAGATTTCATTGCAACTAACGTTACGGAATGTACAAAGACTATTTCACATTGACCATAAACTAATTTAAATTTGTAAGTATGTTATTTTTAAATTTTAACGATTACAAAACGTCTATACAGAGAAGGCTTTACCTAAATTACCCGTAGTAATTAACTAACCTTTCATGAAAACATCAAGACTTTGTGTATACGTTAGCCACGCGCGCACATGCTAGTGCGCACCGTGGTGATGTAATAACTATTCTGCAGGCAAGAAACCAGCGGCTAAAACAAACGATCATAAAAACATAATAATTTTAAGCAAGAAAAATTTGTTCAAACAGATCAGTTTAAACTTGGCGTTGATTTATTTTCGATTTGCTTATTTAAGGGCCGAGTTCATCAACATATTAAACGATAGTTATCACATTTAAACCGTACCTGAAAAATACTAATCCTTGGTTGAACTATATTTAAAGTGAGATTACCGTTGTTAAAGTTGGTGAACTCGGCCCTAAGGACTTGATTTTGTGATGTATCGAGTTATTGTCGAGTGACATTGGTAGCTATATTTATAATACTAGCGATTCATTCATAATTTCTGCTAAACTACCTAGTATATATTAATGCTATAAGTTTATTTATGAGTATTGGGTATTTTTGTCTATTCTATATGTATATAACAGCGGAAGAGCCACGCCTTGGCATGAGTAATACCACGTCCTCACAGAAAACTGACGTAAAGCAGTGCATGCGTTGTGTTTCGCTGCGTGAGTGAGGGTACCAAGGCCCAACCCAAGGTAAAATAGGTTAAAAGGTAAGCAGCGCACCACCACTGGTGTTGCAGGTGTCCATGGGCAGCGGCATTTGCTTACCATCAGGTGATCCGTCTGTTCGTCTGCCACCTATCGCAATAGCTAAGTCAAGAATATGAATTTTGTACATAATCCATACACACGTTGATTAATCTCTATCAATATTATCGCTTAAAGTCCGTGATTACACCCCAGCTCCAATTCATTAACGCATGCATTGTTTTTATTTTATGCAAATTCAGCAGCGCGTCGTATTCGCCGAATGCAACTTGACTATGAGAACCATTATTGAAAAATATCTCAGAAATTAGTAGCTGTATTTACATCATGGTTAAAAACAAAACTAATGATTAAGTATCTGTTATGTTCAGGGGTTCTGGGTTCTGTTCCCGGTCGAGCAAAAATATGATTAGATTTTTTAACATAGCTCTGCCGCTCGAGCTTGTGATCAATACCAACTCATGTTAAGCATAATGTTTTTATGATATAGGAGGCAGACGAGCCGATGGATCACCTGATGGTAAACGATTACCGCCGCCCATGGACACCTACAACACCAGTGGTGGTGCGCTGCTTACCTTTTAACCCCTCATCCCCTGTATTGAGCCTCCGGTACCCCCCTCACGCTGCGAAATACAGCGCATACACTGCTTCAGGCAGGTTTTCTGTGAGAGTGAGGTATTATTACAGTCAAGCCGACTCATTCATGCCGAAGCATTGTTCTCCCACTGATAAAATAGTGAGTATACCTTATCACAAAATAATAGCAATGACTCAGTTTCTTCAATAAAGGCATGTATGTGTCTTGCAGTGTGACAATAATTACCTTAGATGAAATGCATCTTGTATGAAAATATGGTGTTTGAAATTTGGTGGTAGACGAGCCGACGGATTACCTGATGGTAAGCGATTATCGCCGCCCATGAACACCTGCAACACCAGTGGTGCCACAAGTGCGCTGCTTACCTTCAAACCTCTTTTACCCTGGATTGGACCTCCGGTACCCTTACTCACTTCAATTTCTTTGATGAAAGCATATGTCTTACAGTGAGACAATAATTAAGCAGAAACGTATCTTGTATGAAAATATAGACAACATCACATACATTATCATAAACCTGCGACCCTTGCGTGTCAATCAGTACTCAAACCACTGTGCTAAATAATACTAAGTACCTATACATAAAAGTTCAATTACATTTTCTGTATGATGCATTGTAGGAGTGATAATAGGTACAAACAATGTACATCGCCACATCAGGTTACCACATTCTGTCAAATTTATACAATTGGTATTGAACCAAACGGGTTTGACATAAAGGTGAAAATGGTGATTACAGATTTGTTTACATTAATGTATAGCTAACTGTACTTACCTCTTTGACTTTCAAGTAAAGTAAAAAACAAATTAAAACTAGTTAGATAATTATTATTTTTAAATACGGTTCGTGATGATTCAGAGGTTCTAGGTTCAAATCCTACTCGGATTTTTTTTTTCTTCGGAATTCTTAGGCGTGAGCGTTGTGATATTATATTAGTTCTTAAATTGTTTAATATATTGTACTTAATTTAAAAAAAGTTTAATTTTCTGTTCAAATGCGTAAGCATTAAAAATCTGTCTGCAAAAACATTACATCTACCAAGTCACAAGCAAGTGTTTGTGCATCACGTTACACACCACCGTAAAATTAGCTGACATAGATATATTCCTGCATCGCGATGGCAAAGTTTTAGTTTGGAGTTTGTATATATACAAAATTGAAACATGGATTTAGTGGATGTCACCTAAGACCGAAACACTCCAGTAGGAGACGGCCGCTCTAAAAAGGTGTAGTAAGACTAAGGTGATTATCTGAGATGTCTGTAATGATAGATTATAACCCGGAGCGATCGGCTGGGTTTAAATCAGTCAGAACAAGATTACTCTCACCACGTTTGGTAAAAAACGCTAAACGCGGTAAAGCACACAAGACGAAAAATGAAACACGGATCAAAATAAATAATGGTTGTCTCCGGACTGCAAAGTTGCATCGAATCAAACGAAGTCACAACAGTCCGGAGACGTAATCCCATTATGCTCCAGTTTTTGTTGAATAAGAGAATCATCGTTTCTAAGTACTATTAACCCACTAAGCTAACAGTGCAATCGGTCGTCTAATAATAAATTCCTCAACTTAGGCACTGAAATGATCGTTCCAGGGTAGACAGACAGTGACAACGATATAGAACGATCTTAAAATCTAACGTTACCGTATTTTAAATCAACACTTATCTATCTGTTTTTTGGGCAATTTCACTTAACTTGATTTTTTGCGACTGAGCGAACGCAGAGAGCGATTTCGAAAAAAATCAAGTGAAGTGAAATGCCCAAAAAACACCTACTGTCAGAGTTGATAATTTGTATGGTGCTGGAAATATTATCAAGGCTACCCTGACTATAAATTTGGAGATTATCTGCATATAGATGATGAGAAGAGGAGAGGTTATGAGTAATCGAATTGATGAAAATAGCAAAAAGGAGAGGAGACAGAACGCCACCTTGCGGCACGCCAGCTCTGATATCGCACCATGTGGAAATGGAGTCTTCAGTGCGAATGCGTTGCCGACGGCCATACAAGTAACTACGAAACCAATCAATAACCGTTGGAGATATGTTAAGAGAATGAAGTAAACCAAGCAGAATGTCAAAATCCACAGTGTTGAAAGCGTTACTGAAATCTAGCAACGCTAAAACAGTTAGAAACTTTTCATCCATGCCTTGTCGGATGTCGTCTGTGATTTTGACTAACACTGTGGCCGTGCTATGACCTGGACGGAAACCGGATTGGAATGGGTCCAAGAGTTCGTTTTCGGACAGGAAAGTAGTGAGCTGTTGATGTACTACCCGCTCGAGGACTTTGGAAAGGAAGGGTAGGATAGATATAGGTCGATAATCTGAGTATGAGGAGGGGTTAGACGTCATGGTAAGAAAATGCATCTGCGTGACATTGGCCGTGCTGAGCCACGTGGTCAGCGGAAGAGACAATTATGAGGTCGAGGAGAGATGGGGCACAGTTTGGGAAGAAATGCGTAGCGTTTAAGGGGAGAAGATGAAGATTGCACCAGTCGATGATGGATCTAAGGCGAGTGGACCGGGAATCCAGTTTGAGAAGACAGGTGTTGAAATCTCCCATCAGTATGGTATGACTGTATAAGGGAGTCAGGTCCTCCAGCAATTTTTCAAGAGTAGAAAAATAAACCACCCTTAAAGAAGGACTGTAGAAGACGCCGAGAAGTATTTAAGTGTGGGAGAGAATAAGTTCGAGAAATAAATGTTGGGCTACTTCTGAAGAGGAAGTAGTAGGAGATATATCAACTATAGTGAAAGGAATGTGTGCCCGGATATAAATTGCAACACCACCACCGGATCTAATAATGCGATCATTACGAACCAGCTGGAAACCAGGAAGGGAGTAGGACGTAGAGGGAAGGCAAGGATTTAGCCAGGCCTCCGACACAAGAACCGCGTGTATGTTCCTGTTATCGAAGGTTGCCAGCATATCAGGATAATGGGCAGGGATACTCTGTGCGTTGATATGGACAAGGTTGAAGTTCTTTGGGACATTGGAGAAGGTCGCATCAAGCACATCGGGAAGAGGAAGGATAGTGGAATGAAAACTATCATTCGTGGATGAGGAGGAAAAGGAGATAAATTGTTCATTTTCGTCGCATTCACTGTCTATATGATCCATAACAATAAATAAATACTTAATTATAATAATATACCTACAAGCAAAAAAAAAAAGTTTTTTTACAAATATATAAATAGAATACACTAGATAGATAAATATTCCTTACACTGCTATCAATGCACTTTCATCCGCCAGCTGCATTTAAAAAGTAATAAAGTTAAGAACATAAAAATACAATTCTGGAAAAAAAATAACAAAACTACTACAAAACTAAATTAAAAAAAAATGTGTTTAGGACAGTAATTTTCGAACGGATGGGCGGAGCAATAACAAAACGCAACTGTCACTGTCAATGTCATATCATCTGCCAGGCTAAAATTTTATTGAATGGAGGTGAAATGAAAACAAACTATTTAAAACTACAGACAAACGAAGGCTCAACAATATTAACAATTTGGATAGAATCAAGCAAGAAGGGTATTTCAAAACATTGGCAGATGTAAACAAAAAACAGATAAATGAATAGAGGAAGAGGACTGAAACTATTAAGAATAACTAATTACTTTTAAAGACGCTTGGACCTAGCTGCGGTGACATCCTGTTGCCCTCTGCTACCTGATGATGTTGGAGTTGGGGTACTTGAAGTTTGCGTCATTGGCACAACTTTGTCAAGCTCGCCCATAGTTGTGACTCGATGATGCTTGCCGTCCGTCGCAGTGGCCACTATCACGCCTTTTCTGGTCCAGCATTTGGAGACACCCACACGCTTTCGCGCTTCCATAAAGACATCATGGCGCGTTCGGGTTAGAAACTCCGAGATGGTGATTCCGAATCCTCTGAGAGCTGTCTTGGCAAACCACAACTTGTCCCGGTTTGCTGCATGGGCAAACTTTACCAGGATGGGCCTAGGTTTATTGCCTGCGGCCCGTCCCAGGTGATGACAGCGGCTGATATCCTCTGCAGCAAGAGTGACCCGTAGTTGCTGCGTAGTGATTTTGAGCACAGTGGCCCGTGTCTCTTCACCCTGCACCTCCACAGCACCATGCACCAGAAGAAACTTTCGCCGCCCCTGCATCTCCAGTCTGTCCAATTCCTGCGCCAGACAGTCCGCCTGTTGCTGTAGATGTGTCAAAGATGTCACTATAAACTCGGCAGCCAGGGTCGCAACGGTTGGGGACAGGGTAGCCTTCTCCAAGCTTCTCTGGAACTCGATGAGTTGCGATGAGAACATCTGTTTCATGTCCCCAATTGCAGTCTGCAATGACTCCATTGTGCGTGCTGTGTGAAGTGGTTTTAGTTTTCCAAAAAAGTGATTTATGCTTAGGATTATTTTATAGGATAAGCTAGCAGGTAATTGTACACTGATTTATTAATACATATGATAAAATTTCACAGTTTTTCTATTTTTCTAAAGTTATTTTATAATCAGCTGTTACAATCGCGTCTATATAGGTATGCGCCTACCCGCCGAAAAAAAGAATGAAATCTTTTAATACAAAAAAAATATAATTTATTCTTATTATGATTTTAGTAGTATATTTTCAACCGCAGTTAATTCATTAAAAAAGAAAATAGAAGAGTTTCAGGAGAGCGAAAGGGGTTGGGCATTTCATACTTGGAAATTAACATAAACAAATACCAACCTTTAGGTAGATCGTCTTACATAGCACTACCTAAATGGGTTCAAAATAAAAAAGCTTGTGTTAATATCAAAAACAATGATCAATTCTGTTTTTTATGGAGCGTTACAGCAGCTTTGTATCCAAATCAAAAACACTCCGAGCGGATATCGTCTTATCATCATTTCCAAGATGTTTTGAATATCAGCAACTTAAGTTTTCCTGTTACGTTTCGCAGATATAAACATTTTTGAAAAGAACAATCCCGATTTAAGTTTCATTATATTTGGTTTAAAGAAAAACAAAACTATTATAGGTCTTGTGTTCAAATCTGAAAGCAATAGAAATAAAAAGACGATATATTTGTTACTGTTAGATAACGGACGGACCTCTCATTACTGTCTTATCAAAGATTTGTCTAGGCTAATTAGAAGTCAAATTACTGCTCATCACGGCAAACTATATTTTTGTGATACGTGTTTAGTTTATTTTTCTACAAATGAAGAAATTGAAAAACATGTATGTAGCGAAATCGTTACAGTTTTGCCTGAAAAAGGGTCAGTAATCAAATTTAAAAATATTTGCTATTATTATATGCTATTTATATATGCTAATTTTGAGACTATTTTAGTAGAACATAAAGAAAATAACACAATTTCGGATACGCCTAACACAAAAACACTGCAAAAACATATTCCAGCCGTGTTTGCTTATAACATAGTATGTTCTACAGACGCCAGTTATAATCGTTACGTTACATATCGAGGCGAAGACTGTGATAGTAAATTTTTAGAGTGTATCTATAGCGATGTTCAAGATCTTTATTCAATTTTGTGCAAAGTTTCACCCATGATTTTTACAGAAAAAGATGCCACAGGTTTCATGCAAGCCACTCAATGCCATATTTGTCAACATTTTTTGTTTTCTGATAAAGTGCGTGATCATTGTCATATAACTGGTTTATACCGGGGTGCAGCACATAAGTATTGTAATCTGCAATACAAAACACCGAAATTTATTCCTATCTTTTTCCACAACTTAGCTGGTTATGATTGCCATTTGTTTATTAAAGAATTAGGCAAATTACCTGGAAATATTAAGATTATACCTAAAACGAAAGAAAATTATGTGTCTTTTACGAAATTTATTCCAGTTTCGAACGGGGAATTTATACAGGTGCGGTTTGTAGACTCGTTCAAATTCTTAGGGACTAGTTTAGAAAAGTTAAGTAAAACTATAAAAAAAGAAGAGTTTGAACACTTGCGAACGCATTCCCTATTCAGTCCCAATTTAATTTACTCACACGAAAAGGTATATAACCTTATGACTACGTCAGTTGTTGGGAGCGTTTTGAAGAACGATCTCTTCCAGAAAAGAACATGTTTTATAGTTCGCTTTTAAAAGAGCACATTACTGATGAAGATTATCAACATGCACAATTAGTATGGAGTCAATTTGATTTGTAAGCTTAACTATCAATTAGATCCAGCTTTCTGTATAACTGCACCTAGTTTGTCTTTTGATGCGATGCTTTTCAAAACAGGGGTCGAACTAGAACTCATCGATAACCTAGCCATAGTGCGTATGATCCAATCTGGTATTAGAGGGGGGGTATGTATGTGCTCACATAGACATGCTAAATTTAATAACAAATTTATGCCCGAATATGACTCGCTCAAACCAGATACCTTTGTAGTTTACATAGATTGCAATAATTTATATGGATTCAGTATGTGTCAATCTTTGCCCTAATCAAATTTTAGATTTTTAAAAAGTGAAGAAATTGTTAAGCTTGATGTCTTAAATATTCCCGACGATGCAGAATATGGTTACATTTTGGAAATTGACTTAAGCTATCCAAAAGAATTACATAATAAACATAATGACTTGCCATTTTGTCCTGAAAAATGCATCCCGCCCGGAGGAATGTCTTCTAAACTTGTACATAATCTTTATGATAAATATTTTTACGTAATTCATTATGTCCATTTCAAAACATGCATAAAACATGGCTTGATTCTAAAAAAAGTTCACCGGGCTATAATATTCAGACAAAGTCCTTACTTGAAACAATACATCGATCTTAATACCAGTTTAAGACAAAAAGCAGTCAGTGTTTGAACAAGATTTTTTTAAATTGCTTAATAATAGTATTTTTGGCAAAACATTAGAAAACAATGAAAAAAGGGTAAATGTGCATTTAGTTACTGAATGGAGTGATCAGAATAACAAAACGAAAAAAATAAATAGTGCTGCTAAGTTAATCGCGAACTCAAATTTCCATTGCGTTACAGTTTTTTCAGTAAATTTGGCTGGAACACAAACTAAACCGGACCGTGTAATTTTAGATAAGCCAATATACATTGGGTTCACGGTATTAGAACTGTCTAAAAGCCACATGTACGATTTTCATTACTCAGTTTTTGAACCGTTGTATAAAAATTGCTTACGGATGTGCTATACGGATACGGATAGCTTTGTTTACCAAATCGAGACTAGAAACTTTTATGAAGATATGAAACAATATTTTCTAAATTATTTTGATACAAATATTATAATAATATATAAATATTATATAATATCATATTTTGCCGCCAAAAATTTTCTGCTTCGCCCAATGGTTGACTGGTAGAGAATGCTGTAAGGCATTAAGTCCGCCAATTGTACTTTTTACTTTGTGCAATAAAGAAGCGCAAAATTCGCATACTTTACCGCTTTCAAATAAAAAGGTCCCAGGTCTCTTTAAAGATGAAATGGGGGGGGGGGGGGGGGGGGGGGGATATCATTACTGAATTCGTGGGGCTACGTTCAAAATTATATTGTGTGAAAACGATTAAAAAGACTATTAAAAAAGCAAAAGGTGTAAAAACATCTGTTGTTCGTGAAATCACATTATCAGATTATAAAAGGACTTTATATGATGGTGACATAATACGAAAAACAAACGTTTTGTTTAAGTCGATCAAACACGATATATTTACGCGTAGCCTAATAAAGTAGCGTTATCTTGCAACGATGATAAACGTCTTGTTACAAGCGATAAGGTGTCAACAAAAGCTTGGGGGCACACATCTATACTAAACATTTAATGGCGTGGGTGAACAACCCATCAAAGTGGAACCAATTTATTAGTTACCAAGTAAATAATTTGCGGTAGATAGCCGCGTATCAGAATATCCATTATGTGCTGTTGACTGCACCTATTACATAAGTGCTACTTATGTAATAGGTGCAGTCAACGTAGTAGATACTTGTGGGCAGTTATTAAAAAAACTCTGATAATGTGCACAAGTATATAAACTTACAATGTTCATAATATTTTATTATCTGTATATTAATTGATATTAAAAATATCCTTCCTGTGATGTAACCGCGCAATATATTTTAAAACCGTGTAAGTATAGAAAATACGTCATATCTTGATGTAAGCTTCATACAAAATTTATGCAATTTACTTTTAAGAGCTGTGGATTTTGAATAAATGAAAATATTAAAAAATAAATTCATCAAATTTTGTTTTATTTCTCCGATACTAAGTCATAGATCCCTATAAGAACTACTCGTTTTTAGAAGCATATTATCAAGTGGGTCACCTGATGGTAAGTGATCACCGCCACCCACAAAACTTTAAACTTACCACGGGTCTTTCAATCGACACTGAGTTAGAAGTATTTTTGACGAGTGATCTTATCACGGGCTCGCAGAGAGATACTTACCACGCGTCTTTCAACCGAACAGCTAGGTGGTATTTGATTGGGGGGGCAGAACAAATTCCATAAAAACATCAAAATAATGTCAATTTGTTTTAAATACCTACAAACAAAATCTGGTTGCATCATAGACAAGATTCTAGGCACTTACAAACAAGTCTGAACTTGTTTAATTGTTAGTGCAGGCTTTATTGCTGTATCAGCGATGTCGTGTGCGTTTACGTGCACAAACAAAAGCCGAAGGTTTTCGCGCCTGCTGGCAGGCCGGATACCGTGTCCATGATACTTTTTATAACATCTTTGTATCCAATTGTGTAAGCAAATATATAATGTTTCTTTTCAGCTCAAAATTCGGAACGCGCAAAATTCTCGCAAGCGGAAAATCAAAAAAAAGTCCTTCCTCAAACATTTCCACAACCCACAGCAATCTTTTGTGGTGAAAAGTGCGCCGGCAAAAGGACGCCGTCTTATAAAAATAGAAATAACAGATCTTGAACAAGAGGCCGAGGCATCCGACGATGACATAACTCTTTTATCGGCGCAGTATGTGGTGACCGAACACATCGACCAAATTATGGACCAGACTGAAAGTCTCATTGATAATATTTTGAACAAAATATGTGGATATAGCTATAACCTGTAAAGCTAATAAAATATATTTTTTTGAAAATTAAACATCTCGAGTAGGTTGAATACGTAACATATCTAGTAACGTGAAACCCCACAGAGAGAAACATTCATTTTTTTTTTAATCTTAAATTTGATTAGTGTATAATTGTGTGTTGGAGTCTGTAATGTATTTTATTTTTTTCTAATAAATAATCTTTTTAAGTAAAAATTATTTAGTATCATTTATACTTTTAATTACCTATGGAGAATATTTAAAAATAAAAAACAGGTTACATGTTAGGTACACTAATTTATTCATTCAAAAATCTTACAACGATACATTATTTTCTAAACACCATTTTTTAATACACAGAACATTTTTCAACGCACAATATTTTATGTGGTTAAAACAATTGTATGCAAACATATATTTGCAGTATAGTTTATTTAGAGTTTCTAGATTAGGTATACCTTTATCACTTATATCTATCACATTTTCATGTCCACATAATTCTCTCATTCATTTAACTTTTTCTTGTCCTTTCACTACGATCTTGCGTTCCTTGAAGTAAGGTTTAATGAGTCTTTTAAATTCTCTATAGTCAATGTATCCCTCACTCCATCGGAATCCTCTGTTTCTTTCTATCCACCAAACATGCTTCCTTTCTTCAAGATCAAGGGCAGAGAATGGATATGGAGGTTTAATCAAAAAGATTTGAGTGTGTTCTGATATACCTATAACTAATTCCATAACTATAAACTCATTATTCCGATCTTTGAAACCTTGCAAATCCACAATAACTTTATTCATGATATTTTCTTAACAATATTACTTAAAGGCTTATATTAAAATATGAAATCGTTCAGTATCAAACAATAGGCAGAAGTCTGTTCGGGTATCTCTGCGTCGGCTTCTATTTCAACACGAACGTCAACGACGGACCCTTTTAGAGTCTCTCCTTTCGATGTGTCAATAACAAACAAAGGGCATTGTTTAAATTGTTGCAAACTAAGCAATGGTTGTGGTCTGCGTCCGAAATAAGAGTGTTGGAAATCAGCGTAGTTATCGTATATTATACCACATTTGTTTTCAGAGAAACTTATATTTAGGCTTTCATAAGGATAGTAGGTTGAATTTAGGAACACTTTTACGTCACATATATTGAAATGGTTGAATTCTGCCATTGATGCGGTAGCATTATGTTTACGATTCGTTTGTATAGCAATCACGACCATTCGCGGTTTTTCAATCTGCGATGAAGTTTTAATAGACCAAGTATGTTTTCGGGTTTTAGGCAGTAATGGGTATTCGTACAAGTCCCAATTGAATCGGTCATTTCAAAAACCTCATAAGTCACAGAATTATAATTTTTCAGAAATCAATAAAAACTGTTTCATACACAAACAAATGAGTTTTAAAGGGCTTTTTAATGTTTAGTTTAGTATTTGAGTGATAAGAAATTAAAATAGCGTATAATCTTTACAGTTTATTAATAGAAATAATGAAAAAAATCTGAAAAACAGTTCTTTTTTTATGTTGTTTTAGCAAGGAATAGGTTTAGTGGCATATAATTTAAACAAAACAATCGTAGTAATCATATTTTTTATTGCTTATAATTAAGAATTGCACTTCAAAATAATCTTATTAACATTTTAGACACATTAACTTGTTATTTTTTAAATATTTTTATGGTACATAGTCATATTCTCCATCATTCTCATCTGGATTATTTTCAACAATTGCAGTTGGCCAGCTAAAAATGTTGTTATAAAATGGCATATGCTCTAACAGAATGCTATCTTCAACTTGTTTTAAATCATCTATTTTTTTTTATTGATGGGCACTTTCAAATCATAGGCTTTAGTTGATGGAAGTGAAATAGAAGTTGTTATTTTCTTTATTAATGAGAACGAATGTTTGATCAATCCATCAATATATTCCTCGGCTATGATAGTTCCTTTTCTATCTGAATCATACTGAAAACTCATGTATGTCGAAGGAGCAAATGACTTTTTCTGGTCCTTTGGGACTTTTTTTCTATAAGATTCAGTTGACAAACATGTTTTTAGGGTTCCGTAGCCAAAATGGCAAAAACGGAACCCTTATAGTTTCGTCATGTCCGTCTGTCCGTCTGTCCGTCTGTCCGTCTGTCCGTCTGTCACAGCCGATTTACTCGGAAACTATAAGTACTACAGTGATGAAATTTGATGGGAATATGTGTTGTATGAACCGCTACAAAAATATGACACTAAATAGTAAAAAAAAGAATTGGGGGTGGGGCCCCCCATACATGTAACTGAGGGATGAAATTTTTTTTCGATGTACATACCCGTGTGGGGTATCAATGGAAAGGTCTTTTAAAATGATATAAAGTTTTCTAAAAAACATTTTTCTTAAAGTGAACGGTTTTTGAGATATCAGCTCTCAAAGTCGTAAAAAGTATGTCCCCCCCCCCTCTATTTTTATAACTACGGGGTATAAAATTCTAAAAAAAATAGAGGTGATGCATGCTAATTAACTCTTTCAACGATTTTTGGTTTGATCAAAGTATCTCTTATAGTTTTTGAGATAGGTTGATTTAACTGTAATTTTGGACTTTGCTGCTACGGAACCCTTTGTGCGCGAGCCCGACTCGCACTTGGCCGGTTTTTTTGTACAAATTTGGCCACCATTTCTTAAATTCTAAAACATCTTCAGTTTTTAGGGTTCCGTAGCCAAAATGGCAAAAACGGAACCCTTATAGTTTCGTCATGTCCGTCTGTCCGTCTGTCCGTCTGTCACAGCCGATTTACTCGGAAACTATAAGTACTACAGTGATGAAATTTGATGGGAATATGTGTTGTATGAAGTAAAAAAAAGAATTGGGGGTGGGGCCCCCCATACATGTAACTGAGGGATGAAATTTTTTTTTTCGATGTACATACCCGTGTGGGGTATCAATGGAAAGGTCTTTTAAAATGATATAAAGTTTTCTAAAAAACATTTTTCTTAAAGTGAACGGTTTTTGAGATATCAGCTCTCAAAGTCGTAAAAAGTATGTCCCCCCCCCTCTATTTTTATAACTACGGGGTATAAAATTCTAAAAAAAATAGAGGTGATGCATGCTAATTAACTCTTTCAACGATTTTTAGTTTGATCAAAGTATCTCTTATAGTTTTTGAGATAGGTTGATTTAACTGTAATTTTGGACTATGCTGCTACGGAACCCTTTGTGCGCGAGCCCGACTCGCACTTGGCCGGTTTTAGTTCTATGACTGTAAATGTTGAGCTGGAGTTCGAAACCAAATCAATGTATTCTCCTGGGACGTAAATACGATCATGCTTTCGAACATTTTTTTTTATGACTCCAAAATCACGGTCATTTGGTAAAAAGGAGTGACCTCGTGTGGGAAAATACTGATAAACTTTTTCAAATCTTTTAGAGTCAGTCAAAGCCAACATAAATCTCAACATTGTATTATTTTTATTTTGACCGGGGCAGCCATCGGAAAAAAGATATAAATACTTAATATTTGGCCCAATATTATTTTTTATATAATGCACCAACATTGAACAAACCTCATTGGCTCCTTTGTTAGCAATACCTTCAAGATACATGTAAAATGTCGATTTGCCTGTTTTTAAATATTTAATACCAAAACAGTGAAACCAGTGAAATAAAAAATGTTTTCCTATAGGTATGTGTGGCAATGGTAGATTTTGCATAAAATCGAATGTTATCGCTGCAACATCATCTCGTTCTTTACAAAGATCTTGAACTGATGAAATTTTGTTATAAAACTTCTTGGCACGTCTTTTATGGATCATTAACTGAGCTACTACTGAACGTTTTGCATTTTCGGATAAGTTGGATTGTTTTATTTTTGTTGATAGTTCTTCGCAAGTTATACATGTGTCGACTTGTGGTTGACCAAATCTGAGGGAAAAGTTTTTATTAAAGTATTGCAAGTAAAATTTTGTACTTTACATCGAGATCTGGATATTTTTCATTAAACATTGAATGCATTTTTTTGACATCCAATCGTGCATCAAGATAATCTATGTCTTTTCCTGCATAATGTGTCTTTTTCCTAGGAAAGCAGAGGATGTGTTCGTGTATTTTTTGGCATATTTCAGGAGGCACTGTATTTGCTTTCGGGTGGCATCCTCTCTTATCTATTGGACTCTTCCCTTCACTAAGCAAATCACAAAGTCTGCGAACTCTGGCTTCTGTAATTCCATACAGGCTGATAAATGCTTTCTTGCAGACTTTAACTTTATCAGTTTGTTTTAAAACATAGAATTGAAAGGCATTTTGCCTCTGTGTAGCATTTTCTTTTCGAGGACGCCTCTGTTTTATATCTGACTTATCAATAAGTGTTTGAAGAAATATATCCTGCTTATTTTTGGTTGAAAAACAGTTCATTTTTGAAATGCAAAAGTCCATGTCATCTTGATTGAAATTCGCAAAACATTCCTTCTTACATCTGCAATAATAAAGCGATATATTAGGTTTATATAGACCCCTTTAAAAAAACGTAAACTGAATAAAGGTTTATGGTAAACTTGCCTGCAATTTTCACCAGTAGATCTTGGAGCTATTTGTTTTCCTCGATAATTAGTATGTGCCTGACCTTTAACTTTAGCATTTTTTATAACATTCCTTTTATATTTTGTAGGATTACACGTTCTCTTCTTTTTCGGCTCACCATCACTCTCAGTTTCACTTGAAGACATTTTTTTAAGCATAAATTACTTTTCTCTTAAAATAGTAAAAGACAAGTGAAGTTCAAATGATATTAATGGCGATAGTTTACAAAAATTTAAATATTGTTGAACCAATCACAACAAAGCAAATTTAAAACCGTCAATCTCGTATCGTATCGTAATGGATCATCGCACAAGTGTGCGGTTCGGGTGTCGGGGTAGACCCATTACCCGGGCTGCATCTCGCGCCTTCTTGGCGCGGTGTATGCGCTCCTCTGGGAGAGGAGGCCTCCCGACAATGCGCGGTCTTCGACCCCGATGGGGCCTGCCTGCGACTCTATCGCGCTAATCTGTCAGGGAGGGGGGAAAGGGGGTAGTCGCTGTGATCAGTCACGAGGGAGATGTACACAGCGAGCTCTTTTGCTGTTGGTGTATATATATTTTTTTTTATTATTATTATTATTTTTTTTTTTTTCGTGTTTACAAGTTTTATTGCAGATAATTATTTTTTGTGGAGTTTGTACATCTCCCTCAGTCGGTCTCTCAGCCCGTCAAGCCATTTCTGGCCGTCGTCTTCCGTTTCCTGCTGGGCGGGCAGGATTCGGAGTCGTGGTCGGGGGCAGGGTCGGTGGTGGTCCGGAGGGGGATGTGGGGGTGTGGGGGGCTGAGGTGGGGTGGGGGGGCCTGTTGTGTGTTGTTGTATGTCCACTCCTAGGATGGTGTGGTGTGGTGGTGATGGTAGGGGTGAGAGAGGTGGCAGGTGTAGTGGTGGCGGTGAACCGCCGTCTGGTGTAGGTGGGGTTGGCGGCCGGTGTAGGACACTTCCCTCGTCGTCGCAGGGGAGCAGTAGCGCTCGCGACGTTTTCTTAAATGCGCCCCATTGGGCGGCTTGACGTCTCTGGAGGGGGGCGAATCCCTGAAGGTGTATGTGGGGGCCGTTGTCGGCTCTGTCGAACATGCGACGCGCCAGTCCGACCACAAACTCCTCCAAGTATGTCGTCCGTGTACGCCGCGTACAACAGTGGACTCATGCAGCTCCCTTGAGGTACTCCGGCGAGAATGGGATGGAGGGGGGAATCCGCATTCTCTATGTTCACATAGAAGGATCGGTTGTGGAGGAAGGAGGCAATAAGGTGAATTAGAGAGGGGGGGGGGTATCTAATAGGATTAGCTTGTAAATCAAACCCGGGTGCCATACTCTGTCGAAGGCCTTTTCGATATCGAGAAAGACTCCGGCAGAGCTGTAACCCCGGTTTGATTCACAGGCCAAGTGGTGGAGTACCCTGGTAAGTTGTGTGACTGTGGAGTGACCAGCGCGGAAACCATGCTGTTCGTCCCTAGGACTTATGCATGGTCTCAGCCTCCTTAGCAAGAGCCGCTTAAAGAGCTTACCAAGGTGGGGGAGTAGGGTAATGGGACGGTAGGAGGCAGGGGAACGTCGGTCTTTCCCAGGCTTGGGTATGACGATGACCTTCCCCTGCCTCCATTGGAGTGGGAAATGGTGAGCCCTCAATATGGCATTGAAGAGCCTGGTTATGGCCACCATGGCTCTGTTGGGTAGGTTTCTGAGCATCATGGTAGTGATCCCATCTGGCCCCGGTGCCTTGCGCTTGGGTAGACGGGCGGCTGCTTTCCGCAGTTCCGCAGGTGATATGAACGCGTCTCCCTGGAGCGGTGGGGCGGGGGAGGCCAGGAACTCAGTTACCAAATGCTCTACCCTCTGATGGTGAGTCAATATTTCGGGCTTGGAGGTTTGGATGGGGTGGGGAGTGAACTGTACCTCTAGATGGTCGGCGATCAGGCGCGCCCTATCTTTCGCCTTTCGTTGTGACCGATGGGAGTGAAGTCCACGGTCACAAGCAGAGGTAAGTGCTGTGTGTTGGTATCGTACAGCACCTCTACTGTGACCGGGGAGTTCACTCCGTGTGTGAGGACGATGTCCAGCACATCGGGGGAATGAGTTGGGATAGTGGGAACGTGGGTGGGACTGTCGGGGCCTAGGATGGTAATGTCGCGTGTGGAGGCGGCATCGAACAATCTTTTCCCAGCGGTCGATATTGAATGCGAACCCCACGAGGTGTGTATCGCATTCAAATCGCCGACTAGAAGAGACGGCGGGCCGTCAAAGATTCTTTCGAGGTCGCCCCCATCCATGACATAGGAAGGGGGTCGGTAGGCGCTATAGACGGTCAGTTCAGTGGCTCCGTCTCCGATCCTCACTCCGAGGGATCGGATGTTGGTATATTCCGGCTGTCGGACCGCGTCGTGCACCACGTCGCGTCGGACGAGAACTGCTACCCCTCTGTAGGGGCGGCCTGCGTCCGTGAGCTCGTCGCGTCGGTACACATGGTAGTTCGGCAGCCGGAACGCCTGGTTTGGCCTGAGCCACGTTTCTCCTAGGCATATTAGGTGGGCGTTCTGCGTCTGGGCCATCAGGCGCAGGTCGTCCACGTGTGAGCTTATCCCCCCGGGATTCCAGTAAATGACCCTCAGGGGTCTAACGTCCCGCGCAGCCAGGTCGCGGCGGCGGCCAGTAGGCGGTCGCGCATTTGAGTTAGAATCTCCCTGAGGGTCAGTCCCTGTATCAGGCCCTGTATTAGTTCTAACAGGAGGGGCAGGACTATGTCCTGCACCGTCCGGTTTTTTGGGGCCTGATCGGGTGGGGTGGTGGCGTCATTGTTGTTGTTGGTCCTCATTTGCGTTGGCTGGTCGGTTGGCACGCGCGCTGCCGCTGTGTCTGTCCGTGCCTCCTTTCCTTTGATGGAGTTGGTGCCCCTTGCCGTGGTAGGCGTTTTTCGTTGCGGGAGGGGTGGGGGCAGGGTTTTGGGCTGGGATTATTGGGATTGGGTTGGGGGTAGGGGGGGTGTGGGCATCGCCAAAGCTTCGGCGTATGAGCGCGTGCCGGTTGTGGCTGCGGTGGGAGGCTCTGCAGTGGGCGGGGCGCTTGCTGCTGCGCTCATACTGGCGGGTGGCGGGGCGGCTTTGGGCTGTGCATTTTGTTGTCTGCTTCCGCGCGCACGGTTGCGGCGCCTCTTGCGCAGTGCGACTCCACGCTCCTTTGGATTGTTCGCGGGCGGTGCCAGCGATGTCCCTGGTGTGGGCTCCGGCATGTCCGCTGTCAATGGCATGGTGGGCGGAGCTTGTGATCGGGTAGCGGGGCGGTCGGGGATGGGCGGGTGAGTCCTTACACCCCTTTTTCTTGCCTCCGCCTTGTAGGCGTTGCAACGGCGGTCGTTTGCGGCATGCGCCTTGCCGCAGTTTGCGCAGGTGGCGGGCTCTTCGCGCGGTCGCGGGCAGTCTCGCGCTATATGCTCCCCGGCGCATCGCACGCACTTGGGCGCGCGGTGGCAGTTAGCCGATGCGTGGCCAAATGCCTGGCACCGGTGGCACTGCGCTGGGCCCTGACGCCCTTTCCACGCCGCGATCCGGATCCCGGGCATACAGAGGAGCTCATTGACTGCATACAGTCGAGCGAGCTCCTCGTTGCCAAGGTGCCGCGACGTAATGCACGCATCCGGCTCTTTCCCTTCTGGGGGGAATGTTTCTTACGTGGAGGACCTCAAAGCCCAGATGTGTGAGGTCCTCTTTGATATCGTTGGTGGGGGTGGTGCTGGGGAGTCCCGTGACGACGACCTTTGTCGGCTGGGACTCTTTTAGTTCCCAGCTGTGCCATTGCACCCTAGGATCTGTCTTTTGGAGGTCCGAGAGGCTTCTGTACCACCCGGTATTCCTCCGCCGTTTCGAAGGTGAATCGAAACCCTTGTTCACCCTCTTTGGCTTTGCCCAGTGGGCGGCCGTTTGGGGTCTTACCTAATAGGGTTTTAATCTTTTTAAAATGGTTTACCCAGTCGGGTAGATTTTTAATTATTATCGGCGGATACCCTTTGGCCGATAGTGGTGGCCTTTGATGGTCGCCTTGAGTGGCGGTGTTGGGTGTGGGTGAGTTATTTTGTGTTGGGTTAGGAGTAGCAGTCTTGTGGGCGTAAGACTGGGGAGGTAAGTCCGCGTATGTCGTCTCACCTGAGTCCTGTCTTGGGGGTAGGGGAGTTGAGGAGCGGCATGTTAAAATGTCCTCCACCTCCGCATCGGAGTGCGTGGTGTAGGGCAGTGGGCTTCCCGGTGGTGATACGTCCTCCAGGAGGGTGTCGTCTAACCGGAGGCGCTTGTCCTCCTGGTCGTTTGTCGGTGATAGGGGGCTGCGCTCGTGGCGTGCCGTCTTGCGGGGCGTGCGGGACGATTGTTCGCCATGAACAATGGCCCTCGTCACGGCTGTTGTGACGGCCGCTGCAGCCGCTGGTGGAAATGTTCCCCGGTCCGGAACTCTTGCTCCGTAGTCGGGGAACAGTAATCATCCGGGGACGCCGGCTGGGGCAGACGTCGTACGGTTGGCGGCGGTATTGAGGCGTTATTTTTGCTCATGTTTACGTACACAGTATACACACATTAACTTATACGGAAAATCGTCTATGTCGATATAAAAG
Organism: Marasmia exigua; assembly: GCA_019059595.1. NCBI lineage: Eukaryota > Metazoa > Arthropoda > Insecta > Lepidoptera > Crambidae > Marasmia > Marasmia exigua. The sequence continues at coordinate 171,368 of JADPWL010003099.1, forward strand.
CGTCTCTGTCGCGGATTGTGGGTGGCCTGATATGAATGAGGCTATCCCTCTCTCTTGGGGGTCACCCTCAGCTTATTTATCAAAATAAGTGAGGGTGAACCTAAAAGTCTATCGCTCCCTCTCTCTCACCGCGACCGTCTCGTGTGACGGGGATATTGAGAGAAGGGAGGGTAGGCGCACTGGGTTTTATAAGAACATGTGCGCGGGTATGATTCGCTCAGTCGCGTTCCTGAGGCGGCAGGGGTGTGGGGGCTCAACGCTGTGAGGCGGAGCGGGCCGCAACCGGGGCACGCGACGGATAGGAGCGAACTCGATAAATACAGTAATAATTTACCCCCGTCAATCTCAGTCATAAACTACTCCTGCCATCTAGTGATGCATGCAAAAACCTCATAAGTCATTGACTAATGTTGTTTAAGCAATGAACGTCTTTCACGCGCTATTATTAAAAGAGGAAGAAATGTATTGACTTAAGCTGTTTTCACCCAGAATACGCATCTACCTTTGAGGAAGCATTTTCAGCAAAAAAAAGCATGTTGGAAAAAATGTGACTTAAGTGGTTTTTGAAATGACCGATTCAATTACGAAACGCTACTGTTATCGCTCGGTCTCTTTCTAAATGTTTCAAAAAATTTATTCTTTCGCGGTCTGATACTTTGACATGTGGGACTCGCCAAACAATTTTTTCTATTATTATGTTTTCAACAACTTCGCCAGCATTTAACTTCAAAGCGTTAAGATTTGTGTTACTTCTTAAAAGAACTAATTCATGTTTACAACTCATAATTATTTTTTCATAATCTTCCGCGAAACCTAATAGTTTATTTCATGGAATAGAAGCTGAAAAAACACCGTTATTAGTATTGGATATACCATTAGGGGACCAGCCCCAAACATTTGCACATTTAGACTCGTTGTCATTTAACGATAGATAAGATTTTATTGTACTTGTGATTTTGATTGATGCCCGCATTTTTGATTCTATCTATTTCAATACCGTTTATTTCATAACGGATGTCTTGAAATAAAAATAAAGCGGGATTGTTCACAAAATGCACATTTGATACTCTTTCCTTTTCTTTTGTAGTACTGTTGTGTTTATACACATCGGCTCTGCCCTCGATATACAAACTGCTGAGCGCAGGTAATACGTATAAATCTTGATGTTTAATGGATATGCGTACTTCATCATTCTTGTTGAAACTTGTCCCATGTGGCTTGTATGAATGGAATTCAAAACTTTCAATTGTGTTGTCATGTGACGGAGATTCAGCAATATTTAAAATGTTCATTTTATTAACCCAAGTATCTTCAAAAAAGCCTTATTTTTTTTGGTTAGCTTCTTTTTAGTACAAAGTGGTGCTCTTTTATGCGATGTTCTCTTGGAACTGATTTGATTTCGAGAGACAGCGGGGTTTTTATTGAAATTTAACATTTTTTCTTAAAGTGTAAATACAGCTGTATCTCTTCACCGCGTAGGTAATTTTTTTTATTTTCTCCGTCTAATAACCTGATATTGATAGCACTTATTGAACTTTGATTGACTGGAAAGTAGATTAAGTTTTTTGGCACAAATTCATAAATTATATGACTTGCTGCTCCATTCACAAATGATCCACTCACAACATCACATTCGATGCGCACGATTGTTGTAGATAAAATGCTAACAGGATACTGAGACATGATACGGTTTTTATATTAGCTTTTACTGTTCCACAGCCAAACCCTAAAATTTTGCCAATCGAATCTGTTTTATCGAACCAAACATCCTCCGAACAGAAAATACACGTTTTCAAAGTATTGCTATTAGCAGTTAATTTAAATATAGCATTTTTTATGTTGTTCTGAAGATAATCATAAATATCTTGTAATTCGTACGATCCCTCGGGTATTTCTATTACTTCATCGTTTCCGTAATAAAATTTATTGTTTCTTTTATCTATATGAGGAATAGAGTTAAATGTAGAAAAATACAAAAGACCGCACTCATACTCCCCGTTTAACTGTAATGTTGGAGAGTAGTTTTTTATTGAAGAAGCGTCTCTACCAGTTATCGACACGGTGAAAGACATGTTTATACTGATAAAGTTTCTTAATTTTTTCCAATAGTTTTTTAAAAAATTTAAACAAAGATGGCCACAATTTTTAGTACCAAATTATTGATATTGTACAAAGTTATAATTAATTGATCTATTTTTTAAATAATTTACTAGTTCTATTGGAGGCTTTAAGTCGCCAACACTATCGAAGTATTCGCAGTAATCATTTTGTTTGACGTAGGCTACCCAGTGTGTTCCTGGATTATCAGAGCTATCCAAATTTAGTATTGCACATTCAACTTTTCTTGGTTTCAATGAAAGTGTATTTCTCATAAACACTCCTCGGAAGAATGGAATATCTGTAGAATTCTCTAATATATCTAAATCTGTCAGTGCACGCTTAGGCAGCCCTTTAACTAGTTTTTTGAATGATTTAAATATAATCCAGCACCTTTTTTATGAGGTTTGATGTACAAACCCTTGCCAAGAGCCACCGCTTCCATCATCCTGTTATGACGTTCAGACTCTTGAAGACTTTTCTGAGCTACTTTAGAGTCATTTACTGCTTTTGCTATACCGGCTGCTCCCCCCGCCAAAGAACCCAAAGCGGACAACCCCGCAAAGATCGGGATTAAAGGCAGCAGCCCTCCACATTTTGGTAACGGAATACAGCGCGGTAACCGAGTCCCTTTCTTATTTTTAATTTTTTTTTTGCTGCAGCGTATGCCTATTAAATAGCTGTGTGACACTTAGTGGTCTTTAACTTTTTAAGTTGAGATTTAATTTTTTTTACAGCTGCCATAAATGAACGTGCGCCAGAACCAGCCTTCAGTTTAGCTTTCATAGCATTTTTTACTATCCATGATGCAACTTTTTCACCCTTTTTAGGATCTTTGGCTTTTAATCTTTTCTTTGCCATCTTCAAAAGTTCTAAATCAGCCTCTCGTCGAATGTTTGAATCGTTTTCGTTGTAAGCGATGTCGTGGAACATAAAAGCTTCGTCCAAACTATTTATGCCTCTATCACCCCTTTTTAAACGTTTTTGTAGCTTTGTTCCAGGACCACAAAATTGATATCCCGGTAAATGTAGCTCGAACGGCAAGTTATTTATTACGCTGTCAATAATACCACTTCCCTGCTTCATTGATATTCATAGAATGAAGAAATTAAATTCAAAAGTATATTTATATTACAAAACTGTCTCCTTTTTTATTTATACAACTATTCTCTTCGTTGTTGAGTCCTAACCATTTCACAAAATAATTATTACCTTTTTTCTTAATAATCTTTTCGATGAGGTAAATATTAGGATATTTAGTTTTTTGTAATTCATGCTCATAAAACGTCCCTAATATTTTCTGCTTATGCATATCTTCTAAATGATAAGTTGGTGGATTTGTACCATTTACCTTTATTACTGTGAATATTTCCGTAGACCAGTTGGGAGTATAACCTTTGTAAAACTCGCCTTTATATTTGCTAATTCGTATATGATCACCAACTTGATACTTAGGTTTACAATCTGATCGATATCTATACGCTTTACTAATATTACACTTAACAATCATTTCATTTGTCTTATTAACATCATCGGGTTTAAATTTTGTTATGCGGTGAGTAGTGCTGTTATAGTTTTGTACCACAGTATTTATTAATTTACCCACCCATCTATAACATCCCTATAAACTGAAAAGTTTAAAAACGTGTGATTTTATCGTGCGGATTACTCGCTCTACAATAGAAGCTTTTTGCACGGAGTAAGTAGAATAATGGTTCACATTATATTTTTTTAACAGTTGATCAAAAACATCATTGTAAAACTCTTGGCCCAAATCTGTTTGCAAATGCTTTGGCTTTCTGGATGAATTTTTAAATATCAGTTGCATGGCGTTGGTGACACAAGTTTTTTCTTTAGATTTTATTGGATTTGTCCATACATACTTTGACAAAGTATCTATCACTACTAATATGTACTTGTTTCCATTATTAAAATGTGAATATTTTTGTAAATCTATGAGGTCAGCTTGCCACGGATCATCAATTCCTTTTATGATTGTGCATCGACGAGGGAAATTTTTATGGCTGCTTTGTGGAGTTCATCAATTATGTCCTTTTTGCTCATTTTTCTTTATTTTTATTTGAAGTAGATTGTCTATTTCTGACTTTGAGTAAAATGATATATTTAAATGATCCGATGTTGAGTTTTCTAAGTTTTTCAAATATAATTTAACTTCGCGCTTCACTTTTTGAATTTCATTCCTCAATTCTTCGACTATTTTGTCTAAATAAGCTTTGTTTACTGCTTCGTCGTCTTCGGTTGGATATGATAGCCCTTTTATTTTAGAAGATTTCAAATCGTATTGTGTCCCGTATCAGATTTCATCAAAGATTCGTTCAATGTTCCAATGTATTCTGTCAATCGTAAACGCTTATGGACATGATGCCCAAACTTGTCTACGTTTATTGCGGTCTTGATGGATTGACGACTATAAGAATACTGCCATGGCTCTGAATCCTCTTGAAAAGAAATTAGTCACGTTGTCTATGCTATCATCTTTCAGGTAGATGTTCAGAATCTCGAATGAATGTTTGAAGGCCATCATCTCATTGGTTCATTTCATGATTGATGAGCTTTTTGACTTGTCACTAGGGGTGTCCACTTTGAAAAAACATTGATATTTTTATCGATTCGATACATCAAAACTGTACATTGATGTCTTTCGATGTATCGGATGAAAACATTGAGTACTTTTTCTAATGTATATTGCAAAGCTAAAGTCATGTCAAAGAAAGCGTGTCAGAACAGGTCATCATTTCAAAGTGAAAATGTTTGTATATGAAGGTTATGAAAAAAGCTAAATCCAGTATCTTATTACAGTTTAGATTTTAATTATTCATAAAATAATAGATCTAACTTCCTTCGTTGTCTCTGTGAATCTGTGTATACTACAACCGCCCCCTACCCCACCTCCATTCACTGCTTCGGTGGCGTAGTGGTTATTGGGTCGCGCTATAAAGCGACGGCTGCGCAATATGTCAATAATTTTGTTTTTAAGTCTCTTGAGTTCTTATCACTCATCTTAAGTCTCTTTGATCGCCGTAAACGATTGTCCTTCTTTATTAGCTAAAATAAACTTCAAAAGCAAATTCCGCCTCCCAGTTCGCCCCTAACGTGTATTTCAAACATTCGTACCACCTATTCTACGAAAAAATATACTTACATAGAATTGTTTTCTTTCCCGATCAATTAACTTATATAATAAAGAATTTCTGAATCGCGATCTTTTTAATTGCTCCTTGTATAGTATTAAAAGATCAATTTTTAAAATTTATCTTAGTAAATATTCCTAATGTAACCTGATTTTTATAACCTGTGAGTTATGCATAATGACTATCGCATTTCTTCTCTTGGTTCTATAATACATAAAGCTAAGATTACTTATATATGTATCCGTTTATCTCTCTCTTTTCACTTAGATATATATATATAATATATACTTACTAAAATGTTTGTTTGCTGAACTGCGGGATGTACATGTTTTCCCTCGTACACTGAGGGAAGATAGGCATTTCTTGGGGTATTTTGCTAAACTTCTTTTAGTTTTTGTTTAAATTCCTCAAAGTATTTTTGTACACTATTCGTTTTGATTTTATTGTTTTCCATATTTCATATCGGAATATGGGGGCAAGGGAATAGCGAGTGCACTTGTGTTTGCGCATTCACTTGAGCACTATAATATATCCTCCATCCGTGGCTGATCGTGGATATTGGCCGCCATAACCGTAATAGGTTGGAGGATATGAATACAAAGCCATTTATTTTGAAAAAAAAAGCCTTGGATATAACAACATATTAATATTAGTTTTAAATATCATTTACATAAACTTGAGTATTTTGACATAAACCGGTTATCATCAATTCAATATTTTATGAAAAAACAATGATACATTGAGTATAACGACAGCTTTTCAAAACATCGGAATCTATTCGATGTATCGCATTGTAAACATCGATGTTTTCAATACATCGATGTATATGGAATATCCCTACTTGTCACCACCATTCATTCACTCGGAAAAACAAAATGGCAGTTATGTCAAGAAGAAAAATTTATAGAATTTTGTTACAAAAATTGTAAATTAAGTGCAAATATACGTTGTGGACATTTGTTATAACGTTAAAGAAAACTAAACAATGTGCAGAAGCGTAAAGATATTTATAATATGTTCTAAGTTCGCTCAATGAAATTCTTGGTAGGTAACAATATTTTTCACCTATCGAAGATTGTGGACCCAAGAAGATGTCACAAGGATTTCCACTTGCATGCTTGCACTGCAGCACAGCGCGGCACACGCAGTCCTGGATTTCCCGTCATAAACTGCGGCCTAGTCTAAATTACTATTTTCTAAGGGATGTATATGAGGCAACAAAAGTGAATACTATTGTGTGTTTCGTGATATTTTGATAATAAATCGTGTTATAAGTAGCTTGTATTTTATTTTTGTTGTTAAATAACGTCATAAAAAATCTGAATATTTTATCTAGATAAATTTGGTCATTGCTAATCATTCGTTCATTGAATGAACGAACTGCTGTATGACAATTCATTCAAATCTGTCAAAATCAATGCTGATTCCCTTCAGTCGTTCTAAAAATGGTCTAATGGAGCACTATGGGACATTCCTGTCTGATACGTAGTATCTTCTACTTAGTTTGTGAATACTGCTCAAATCTGCTGATTTATTATTTTATTTATATGTTCTATATTTATGATACCAGCTTCATGCAGTTCCGAAATTATTGAAATGATTTCGTTATTTACGCCAGTGTTGCCCGCTTCCGAAGATGCAAGTAGTAACTTTAATAGTTCTACCAACTCGTTTGGATCATCCCAGTAAACTAAATCAGTATATTTTTTAACTGTCTTTAAAAGTGAAATACCTTTACCCTGCGGAATACTCTCTACACTTGTAGTGGGATTTCGAGAGAACCTAAGGTTGTTGAACAAAGGTTTAATTACATTTGTATATTTAAATCCTTTGTTGCTGTTTATTGGCTTGTAAGGATCACAATTACGACGATGCGCATTAGTTTCTATTAGAAGTAATTTGTAATTTTGTAAATCATCTTGTGTAACTATATCTAAATCCGGTTTCGTTTTGGTCAAGAGTTCCATCAAGCCAGCAGTTTTCTTTAAAGTCAGTGTTCCTATTTTTAGTATGCGTCCATCATCATAAACGCGGGTTTTTCCTATAAATAATTTACCACGTTCATTTTTAACTCCAAAGGGTACATCTTTCATTACTTCAGATGATATTGACCATGACAGTGATTGGTTTTTGAGACTAGGCGAAGATTGTAGGAATTTAAAGGAACCATCGCTTACGTTGAGGTCTTCAGACGGAGATACAACGAGGGTTTTATTGTAATCATTGTATTGTTCTTGATTTTCATCTTCCATTTCTTCCTCATCTTCTCCACTAACCGATTCATTATAATCTTCATCAGAAACCAATGACTGGTTATCATCCTCGGAAGATAGATAGTTGCCTTTTTTAATTTTTTTTATTGTTGGTTCAAAGTTTTTTTTCATCTTTAAAAGTATTAGCATTCTTTTTATTTGCTAACGATGTGAGTGGATCAACGATAGGTTTGAATATGGTTTCTAATGTTTTATTGTTCGTATTTTCAGCATCTCTTATCATTTTTACTTTTTTTTTAACAGCTGCTGCTGATTTCATAATTTTTTCTTTAAGAGTTTTCTCCATTTCAAAGTATTCCGCTCAGTTCCAAATCATGAATGAAAGTGGTTGATAAATAACACAACCGCCTTTTATGTACGTTAATCTACCACAATGAATGTATCGAAAGCCAATCGGTAACATCCGCTATTTTTGTCACAATCCTCATTGATAACAAGATAGCTAAATGGTTTATTCCAAACGGCAGAGCACATTTCACGGAATTGGACCCATGACATGTCAGATCCAACATGCTCCTCATAAACATGCTTTAAGTTAATGTCATCTTGTTTAAATAGAATCACGAGATTTGCATTGTCTCGTACAAGTTGTTTGGAATTGTTGTGTAAGTTTGATTGATGTAAAAACAATCTATATTTTTATGGCGTCCCATGGCAAAATAATCTCTGATGTTACTTTGATTCTCACAAGCAACGTCATCAAAAATTATGACAGAATCGGGTAAAGCATCATGTGGACTCAATATTTCGCTATTATGATTGTATTTAATAAATGATATTGCCGGCACCATATCTAAAATGTTTTCAAGATATAAATATTTAGATTGATACAGTGATTTTGAATACACATAAAGTTTACGGAATCTGAGTCCATTTTTATGCAATAATAAACTTATTACTAAATTGGTTTTCCCACTATTAGACGGACCACAAACAAGACAACGTATTGTATTCGGTAACAAATTTCCATGTCGTTTTGGCTGGATAGATGACGTAGGACTGATGCATTTTAATTGAAGCGAATCATTTTGTTTAACAAACTTCATTATTTCGTGTAAAACGTGACTGCAGTATTGTATTAGTCACCGTTGAATGAGCGAAAGATTTAACGTTGACGTATTTTAAAGCAACGGTTATCTAAATCTTACCTCGGGTCTTTCAATCGACACTGAGTTAGAAGTCTGGCGTGTGATCATACCACAGGCTTGCAGAGAGATACTTACCACGGGTCTCTCAACCAAACAGCTAGGCAGTGTTTGATGCGTGATCCGACCATGGGCTCGCAGAGAGATACTTACCACAGGTCTCTCAACCAAACAGCTAGGCAGTGTTTGAAGCGTGATCTTACCATGGGCTCGCAGAGGGATTCTTACCATTAGTCTCTCAACCGAACAGCTGTAGTGTATTATTGAGACACTCTCCAACCGCAAAGTGAGCGTAGCGAACGATCGGCCAGCGAAGCGGACGAGGTGGGGGGAGAGTTCTCAATAATACACTACTAATGTATAAAATCTGTTTTATCTAAGCCATTTGCTAATTTTTCTAGACTTGCACCCAAAAACTTAAAAGAATCTACGAATCTTATTTGCGCAAATTTACCATCAGAAATTTTCAAAAATTTTGTGAAAGAAATATAATTTATTTGTTCGTATTACCTTGATAGGACCCAAATTATCGGCCAATTCCTTGATAAAGAGGTTACAATCATAGCCTCCTAAATTATGAAAAAAAAACTGGAACTAATTTAGGGAGATTGTACTGTAAGTTACGGTGCTGATGAGCTGCGCCTCGGTATTGACCTGTCAATTGACAGTGGTCTCTGACCTTATCAAAAAAGAGATAATTATTGCAGATATGACATGTCTCAGCACGGGCATGTATTTCTGCATCATTTTCATCAAATACCAGTAGCTATTAATTGGGCTCTCTGGATCAGAAGAGATCCAGTATCGCCCAATTATCCCTATTCAATCTATTCAAACACTGTTTTCCTGATGCAAATCACCCAATGATGTCCATTTCATCAATTCAAATACTATTTTTGTAATGGCTATTACTAAGCATTCTTCTATTCGATCTATTCAAATGTATAAAACAAAGTCACTTTTGCTGTCTGTCCCTATGTCATTTTATGCTTAGATCTTGATTTTGATGCGGTTTTTTTTTTAATAGTTAGAGGGATTCAAAATGAAGGTTTTTAAGGGGCGGATCGCCAAATACTATAAGAAAACAGTAGGTAGTATTTGGGAATTCGAATTCACTTTTATCACTATACCACAAAAAAGGGAATTAGAATCTCTAATCGCGCGGCGATTGGCGATTCTAATTCCCTTTTTTTGTGGCTTAGTGATAAAAGTTAATTCGTATTCCCAAATACTACCTCCTTCCTATTACCTACCTAATACCGCCTCCGGTATAATAGTACTAATTGTAGTAGCAAGTATTCAACAAATCATGTTTCTTTCATAATTGCATAATAAGATTTTGCGTTCCTGTTTCAGTCAACAAGCATAGGTAATGCCAGTAGGTAGTATTTGGGAATTCGAATTCACTTTTATCACTATACCACAAAAAAGGGAGTTAGAATCTCTAATCGCGCGGCGATTGGCGATTCTAATTCCCTTTTTTTTGTGGCTTAGTGATAAAAGTTAATTCGTATTCCCAAATACTACCTCCTTCCTATTACCTAATACCGCCTCCGGTATAATAGTAACTGTAATAGCAAGTATTCAACAAATCATGTTTCTTTCATAATTGCATAATAAGATTTTGCGTTCCTGTTTTAGTCAACAAGCATAGGTAATGCCCTACTCATGTTCAAATTACTGTGTATGTACGTGCGTGTGTGTGTGTACCTACATGTATTCGACACTTACCTAAATTGGAGCATAAGTCATGTCTGAAAAAGATTGACTAGGTAACTAGTGGCAGTTTGCTCAAGGTTTGTTCTAGCCTGTTTGGTCGTATCAATATGACTTTATTTATGGACTAACAAGTTGCATCGTATATTCTTTTTGTTCTCAAAATATTGGTAGCCAGATTTAAAATTGTGCAAAACTTTGTGGTAAGCTCTAGCCCGTTTGGTCGTACCGAACCTGTTCCACAACCAGATTTACTAACCACGTTGTGCTGTTCTTCCAAACTGTTTCAAAAATGTTAGGCACCTAGAATTGACACCTTCGCATAGCATTTAGGAACGTAATCTGTCATGCTTAGCGGCCGTTTACTCAAGGTTCATTCTAGCCCGTTTGGTCGTACCCAACATTTGTACTCCAGTAGGATTTACTTAGCATATTGTGGCTTTCTTCCGAATTGTTTCCGAGAGGCACCTAGAACCACTAGCACGTTAACAAATAATCAGCCCGTTTGGTCGCACCAATATTTTTGATAAGAATTTACGAATCACTTTGTGAAATTCCACACTAGTTCAGACGTATTGATACCTAGAACCAAAAACCTTCACTAGGTTACATGTAATCTTCCTACTCGTGTCGCTGTCCCGCTTGTAATGAACTTAAACTATAATAATACAGCGAAACGTTCTCTTACAGTCGCTTGCAATGCAATGAAAACACATGGACTCTTAAGACCGAACAATAAGGTTCATATTCGAAGGAGATTGTATACTTGTTAGTGCACGTAACTGTACTGTAAGCATTTGTTTGCATTCTACATACTTTTGCTGCGTCAAGAAATATATGGTTATAATGCTACGATGTCACTATTGCATAAAGGTAGACCCCTTTAAAAGCGATGCTATATTAATTTTGTATGACACAAATTATAGCACTGTGTTTGTTACTGCAATTTTTCGTATAGCATGCGCTGGGTTGCAGTCCTAAGCATTTCCTGTTGGTAAAATGATATTTTAGCAAGTTAATAACCATACTATGACTTTGCTTGTTTATTACGATGTAAACCCGGAGAAATTAAATGCTAAATATATAATAAATACATAGATAGTATACACCATGTACCTATATATGTATTTATTATATATTTAGCATTTAATTTCTAGGGAACGGTTTCACCATGATCTAGGAATTGGGGAGTCTGGTAGTTACAATGAACTGACCTGAGTCTGACCTTTCCAACTCTTAGACAGGAGAACCAGCATACTGAATTATGATTACACGCTCACAATCATTATCCCAACCATTGATAAACTATCCGAAACGTGTAGGTTTCTCACCGTCGATTTAGTGACAGAAATAAGCACATACATTTAGGTCTACAAGTCAAATTGAATAATCCTGCAGCGCATGCCTGGATTTAAACCCCTGACCTCCCGTTATGACGGTGCACGTTTTTAACCACTAGGCTTTCATCGCTATTTACGTAGGTATTCCACTTCTACGTAATATAAAAGTTTATAGTGGTATAAAAGTACCTAATAATAATAAAAGTCCGTTTCGACGGTGGGAGAGCCAAGCTTCGGCATGAATGGACCGGCTCGACCGGAGTTATACCACGGCCCCACAGAAAACCGGCGTGAAGCAGCGCTGTGCTGTGTTTCGCTGCGGGAGTGAGGGTACCGGAGGAGGGTTTAAATGTTGGCAGCGCACTTGCGACTCCACAGGCGTGTGTGCGCAAAGCACAAGTGCGTAAGGGAATACCCTTACGCTCATATTCCGATGGGACAGCAGGTCTGATACGACCCGAGAGGATTGGGTGCAGGACCGAAGGCTTAAAGTGTTTTCCAAGGCACGGGGGTACCAGACCGCCAAACTTCCAGACTCCGGGCTGACACTGAGAAATTCATGACAGAAACACTCAGGGGGTCTAATTTGAAGTTAACTTTGAGACTCAACCAAACGTATTTGACGACGTTTCCTAATTTGAAGTGAACATTGCGTCGGTTGAACTCAACCGAAACTCTTTTGACACATCTCGCCTCAAACCCTAATTTGAAGACACCAATGCTCAACCAAAATATCGAGTTTGACATTTCTTGTCTCGCGTCTTTATGTCAAAATTCACGATAGCTCGAAAGGTGTTTTGGTTCGGTTGAATGGATTTATGGTGTATTAAAAAAGGATCTTTATGTCTTTGTAAATAAGGTCCAATGACTTACATATCAATAAAGATTAGTTTAAAGCGGAGTTTCTTGGTATAAAATGTTAAAATTGCTATACCTATATAGATGATTATGAATACATAGAGTACTTAGGTACTTTTAATGCTTAATCAAAGTTTTAATGTATGAATCTCAGTACTTACGTTTAAATATGTAAATTAATTTACATTGAGTGCCAATTTACCTACTTACTGAGAATTTTTGTAGATTTATGCCAGTGAGAATATGTATGGTATAGTTCAATGATTTATGCAGATTTAAGTAAGTAAGTATACTAAGTACCTACCTAGTGGTGTAGGCTTCTTATAGATAAACTAGATTCACTAAGTAATTAGTCTTTTTCTGCGACTAAGTACATTGTATTCTTCAAACTTAATCTTATCAGTTCAAAAGTTTGAAAATTTTGATGGTTTAATTAGGTATTATTTATATAGGCTTTTGACTCAATTAGGTATTAATCCACCTAAGTACAAAGTGAAATACATTTTGAGGGTTTTAACCATTTGCAAGCCTCAATTATGTATTACAAGAGGCAATAATTTTGCCTAAGTTCCTACTTTGTCTACATTACAAGTATACGTAATAAGTTTTCTCTTTCCTTAAAAAGTAGGTATACCTACCTACTTACCTTTGTGTTAGGTTCCTACATAACTATTTAAGTACCTAGTTATCTACTTATAAATTTTACAATTTTGGGGTAATTTTGGATATCCATTAAAGATTACACAGTACCAACCAGTTAAACTTATGTTTAACTGGTTTAATACATTTGTAAAGAAATTCACTAAGTAATAGTGGACTATTACTTAGTGAATTTCAATATATCCCATAGAATATTTCACAACATCACATATGTACATTGATCTGACTCCGAGATAGGTAGCTCAAGCACCCGTGTTACGGATATCATAGTCCACAGTGGGATTACAAATATATACATATAATACTTTTCTTTTGTAAAAACATACTAATACATAGAAAACACCCAGACCAATACAAACAGACATGTACATGCACACAAATGTTTGTACTGTATGGGGATCGAACCAGCAACCCTTGAACCAAAGCCATCGTTCACTACCACTGTTCCAAAAGCCCTGTTAACACTCATGCGATTAACATACTAATTAACAGGAGAGCAGTACATAAGGAATGAAAAAAACAACTAAGTACATGTGATGGAATCATTTATTAAAATAAATAATAAAAGATACAATAATGTTATCCTATTTTAAGAAGAAACTATGTACACACACATATTTTGTATTCTTTCTGTGCAATAAAGGATGTCTATCTATCTATCTTCACACACCCACTTAGTATTAATTAATAACCTTTAACTATTTACAAATAAAACAATGCCCCATTGTCTAATGGTTTAAGACGGTTCTGACGATGGCCCTGTGGCCATGATCTCGGGGTCATGGGTTCGATTCCCGGGTCGAACAAAGGTATGTTTTGAATTTTCCGAACATAGTTCGGGTTTGTGATCACTAATCCGCATTTGGCAAGAGTGATGATTAAGCCTAATCCCATCATAGTAGCGATGACTTGATTTCTATGATGGGGGTCTTAGCCCTACAAAGGGAATAATTAAGCTGATACTTTACTTTATTTACATAATAAATGATGACTGAATGATGCTTGTCCATAGGTACTTATCAGTTGAATTATAACAAACTATTTTCAGAAAATAATTAACTTCGTTTAGCAATGAAGCCCGGAGTACTGGAAATGGGTATGTTTCTTCTAGCGGAGATCTGTGCAATGCTGGTAGATATTCTGCAATAATCATAAAGGAGTTTTAAATAAAATAAATAAATACCTAATAATAAAAGTACTTTTATTGCTCTCTCATACAAAAAACTGTTGGTAGGTACATAGGTATTTCGATTACAATCATACTTATTAAGTAAATAAAAACAAGCGATTTAATTTTAGATTGGAAATAATGTAAAAAATAAACTCAAAAGCATATTTCTACCAACGAGCTCCATATGCACTTAAGATTACTTGAATAAGTTTCTGTAACATGTAACCATGATTAATTTGGTGTGGTTGCCCCGTCTAAGGGTTGTTAAGGTCAGACGGCAGTCCCTTCATAGTAATTGCCAGACTCGCCAAATCCTCGATCATGGCTCACGGTACACTGGCCTCCAAAATCATGGTTCTGGACCACCAACCAAGAATAACACTGCAAAGATTTGACAACCCATTTGGAACGGTAGTGAATGCTGCCTTTGTTCCAAGGGTTGCGGGTTCAATCCCCGCACAGTACAAACATTTGTGTGCATGAACATGTCTGTTTGTATTGGTCTGGGTGTTTTCTATGTATTATTAGTATGTATTTATAAAAGAAAAGTATTATATGCATATATTTGTAATCCCACTGTTGATTCTGATATCCGTAACACAGGTGCTTGAGGTACCTATCTCGGCGTCAGACCAATGTATGTGATGTTGTGAAATATTTATTTATAAGGATTACACTTTTGTATACATGTTTCAAACAATTATATTATCTTTATCTTAATGTTTTTTCTTTCAGTAAGGAAATTAGTTATAGCACAGATATTATAGATTCAGTTAAATAACTTTTTGTTATTTTGATTACCTCCAGTGAGATGTTCACTTTTTTCATCTCATTCTCCAACAGTCATTCTAGCTCAGCTTTCTATTACAGTTTGGTCCAATGGAGAACTTTGATGTCTTGTTTACTGAAATATTTAATTACAAATGGTTAAATTATAGAAATGATGTTTCAAAGTTGTTCTTTCTAAAGTGTAAATTGGAATAGTCATCATCATCAGCCCATTTAAGTCCCCACTGCTGGGGCACGGGCCTTCCTCAATCACATGAGGGGTAATTGCCATACTCACCACGCTTAGCAGACGGGTTGGCGAGGGTTTTGATATAAATGCAGAGTTTTCCATGTCTGGGTGCTGATGATCATGCCAGCAGCTTTACCTTATTGGCCTTTTACGACACCTCGGTAAGAGTGAGGATGGCCTATTCTACTCCGTGGCCGAATGGTCCCCGGCAGAGTAAAATTAATAACAAATAAACTTATTTAGGTAGGATTATGCGACTAACCTAACTTATACTTGATTTTACTTAAGAAAGTAGAGTCTTTAGATAACTATAGAACTTGTATATAAGCATAATACTAATGTACATACGCTTTCAAACAATTTTACATTATTTTAAATTATGTATTGAGATTGCATATTTATCGTACGTACATACTTATGTCAATAATTTACAAGTTTTTTTCTTATGTTTCACAGATGGCCACAGATAACTATATGGGCTATGATGTAGAAAAATAGCAAGCTGTCAGATTTTTAAAAATATTTTAACATTTTAATGTTTTTATTATTTAAAATCTTTCTTTCAAACACATTAAATAATAGTCCTTTAATTTAAAAAGTCAAATATCTTTTATTCTTTAAAAAAATATTGTTAATTATAAATAAAATAAATTCAATTGGTTTTATTTGATGTGGGTCTTTCGGCGACACTATCATCGCGAATATCATTCATTCACGAGAGTCTATGGTCGGATCCGTACGAAAGTGTCCCATACGATGGTATTTCAAATTGCCAAACTAAACTACAATTGATTGACTGTCGGCTCGATCGAACGATCGTACGTGGAAACTTGAAATTAGACCCCCAGGTACAAACGTTTAACCCGACCCCGGAATCGAACCGAAGACCTCTTGCGCAGCCGTCCCACGAGTGCGACTCACTCGCCACTGGGTCACAGTGGTTGTTGAGGAGAGTATACCTGATCCCTAACTAAGATATGTTACGATGTTTTCCCTTTACCACCGACTTATTGGTAGACATGAGCACATACTCGTACGCATACTCACTGTGCTGTCATCGCTACTTACGTACGCCACTTTTTTATGTGATGGGTGGCACATGGAAAGACTCGACGAAACATAGCACAGAAGCTGCTTCACACCGGTTTTCTGTAAGGCTGTGGTATCTCTCCGGTCGATCCGGTCCATTCATGCCGAAGCGTGGCTCTCTCAACTGTGAACTTCAATGCATTACTACTTTCTTTATTTTTTCTTTATTTACTAATTTTCTTTATTTATACACTGGGGGTATAATAATAATTGTGGCAAACAACATTCCGTTCCGTTCCGTGGGAGAGCCATGCTTTGACATGAATGGGCAAGCTCAACCGGAGTGATACCACGGTCTCACAGAAAACCGGCGTAAAGCAGCACTGTGCTGTTTCGCTGCGTGAGTAAGGTTACCGGAGGCCTAATATGAGGGAAAGGAAGGGTTTAAAGGTTGGCAGCGCTATATGTCATTTTAATTTATAGCCTTGTGGTATAAAAACAAAAATATGGTAAAGATGTTAATGGAGCATACCTGACCCCGAACTAAAGTATGAACAATGTTTTCCCTCTATGTATTTTTTATTTAATTCATACTCTTGTGATAGTAAAAAATGTGTGGCTAATAAGCATATACCTGTTCCCAAACTAAGGATATCCTGTTGATAGGTAGTAAGTAGGGATAGGTGGTAAGTACCTACATTTATTTTCCTAAATTGTATTTAGCATCATTTCCGTAATTGCTAACTCTTAGAAAAAATATTTATTCAGCGCTGGTCAACATTTTCATGGTTTTAGTAACATTTTGTTTACTGGTTGATTCGAGTGCCCTACATTTTGTTGTATTGATTGAAAGTAATGCTATAGGTACAACAAATGTTGAGCGCCTCACTGCTTACCATTCAATATTTTTTAAATAAATTGAGACTTTTCAATCAATAAAATATCATTACTTCAGTGCTGCCCCGTTGTAATACTACCTATAACCTTCGTCGTCATCTTCGCCGTCATCTTCTCAAAGCCGACGCTTCGAAGCCCGGGGTACTACTACCTACCTATCGTCACCTTTAAGTGCTATTTTTGCCGTAACCACGAAGATCCACTGCGTAGAAATAATGTTCGTAAGTTTTATCTATTATTCACTTTATTTGTGTTTTTTTATATTCTAACTATTTTAGTGACTTAACCACTTGTCTTGTTTTAGGTCGGACGTTGAATATTATAAAACCAAGTCCGCCGCTAAATCGCGCAAAGTCCTCAACAAGGAGGACTTTGGTTCTGAAGACGAAACAATCAACAAACCGTAAGTACCTAAACAGTTAATACAGTGACTTGCTTATCCTATGCGGATGGGTGGGTATTAACGAATGCTTTGGATTACTCAATTATTACTCTTACAATGTTAATATACGATTATGAGTGTTTAAAACATATCTTTCTGTTTTCTATAGACCAAGCCAACGATCACGAAACCTGACCAAGAAACAGTTGTATGAATCAGACGAGGAGAGCTCGAATAAAAAGTGAGTTTTCACAATGGTTTTTTGTGTTGTATTACAATTGCCTTTCAGCTTAGAGTTTAATGTATTAATATTTCATCTAAAATTACAGATCCCCGACGAGAGACCCACGACCAAGAAAAGTTATAAAGAAGTCGGTGTACGAGTCGGACGACGAGGAATCGAATTTACCGTAAGTTTTAACAGTTTATTTTATGGTTATCCTGGGTCATGGGTTCGATCTCAACTCAGAATTTATATTTATGTGATAAGTGTTTCTGTTTATTTCAATATTTGTGTTAGTTTACTAACATTTCATGGATAGTAATATATTAATTATAATTAATAATTAATTTATGTTTATTTGAATAAGTGGAAACTTAACTTAAATTGTAATGTAAACTCTAGATGTACTGTGTGTTTCCCTAACATTAAATAGATAAATTTAAACCCTTAAGCTGCGTATCACAGAATCAGATTAATGAAGGTATGTGATTTTGTCTGATATTTATTATTTATTTTTAACTAAGGTCTATTTCTTGATTTCAGCACACATAAAACGGTGAAGAAGCCTGCTCCTAAACGAGGAAGACCTGCCGGGTGGAAACTAGACTTCGACGACGAGGCTGAGGAGATCAAAGCCAGCCGCACGCGCAAGCCAGTCAACCCTCTCCAGTCCGTGCTGACGCGTCGCGTGGCCGACGGGTGTCTGCGCCGCACTGCCTCGCTGCCGGGCGACCTATTTGTAGAGCTGCGGCTGTACAATAGCAGCGACATAAAGTGCGTGGAACCCAAAGATCGTTGGCAACACTCAGTCTTGTCGTTGAAATACCAGACTGACTCCGAGGCTGATGAATTGGAACTACTGCGCCAGTTCATCAAACGTGCCCGCAGGGACTTCGTTGAAGAAGGGACGTTCTTCGCCGACAAAAAAAAATAACTTTTTTTTATATTGTATTTTTTTTTTAATATAACAACATTTTTTATTAGATTATTTTTGATTATTCTAACCGGTGTCCAGCCTATTTATTATCTTTTTTAGTTTTGCTCTCTTTTACAAAATGTCGAAAAGGTCAATATATTGCACAGTGAGTGATGTATCTGTAAGAAGTAATGTTTTTTCTGCTCATTTAAAAAGTACATTACATAAAAATAACTCCGCTATCGAATTAAGTGATGGTATAGAAAAAATATGTAGCGCGTTCCGTAATCGAATCGCCTCGTATCGCCTGCGCGATAGCGCTGCGGAAACGCAGATGCCGTTTGAATTTTTACGCGGCTTGCGCGCGCGCCTGCACCAGCTTTTACAAGCGCGACAATTGACTTTTAATAGTATCAAAGTCAATTTTGAACTATTTGCCGAATTTAGTCTTCAAAGTAAAGACAGTAGTGAAATTAAATCTTTTGCTACAGAAAACATCACTATACATAAAGGTTTTGATTTTGAGGAAATTTTTACCCAATTATTGAGTAATTTATCTAGTAAAATTGATGAATTTCAAGAACGCGATAGCGGTTGGTTATTTTTACGTAATTTATACTTAGAAATTAATATCAATAAGTACAATCCTCTTAGAGCATCAAAATTTATTGATTAACCGCAAGCTTTGAAACTCAAACGGGCTTGCATTAATATTCAGAACAAAGATCAATTTTGCTTTCTGTGGAGTATAATGGCTGCTCTATTCCCAGCTCGAAGAAATGCACATCGAACTTCGTCTTATCCGCATTTTAAGAGCGTTCTAAATATAAGAAATATGTCATTTCCAGTCAATTTTACCGACATTAAAACATTTGAAAGAAATAATCCTAGTATTAGTGTTAATGTGTATGGACTTAAGAATAAAACGAGCATAGTTGGACCCCTATATCGCATTCAAAGTAGGAAAAAAAACCATATAAATTTGCTGTTCATTGAAAAAGGAATTCTTACACATTACTGCTTGATAAAAAACTTGAGCCGTTTGATGAGATCTCAGCTAACTAAACACCACAGTAAAATATTTTTTTGTGATGATTGTATGATGTTTTTTGATAATGAACCTAAATACGATGCTCATGTTTGTGGTGGTGTCGCAACTGTTTTGCCGAAGCGGGGCTCACTCATTCAATTTAAAAATTAAGAAAAAATGAAAGACATGCCTTTTGTAATTTACGCGGATTTTGAGTCATTATTGCAGGTCAGTTCGGACGGCCCTAGTTCAACTTGTACGGAAACATTCCAAAAACATATCCCGGCTGCATTCGCTTATTATGTAGTATGCTCATATGATAGTTCCTTAAATCGTTACGTGTCTTACCGTGGTAAAAACTGTGTAGAGATATTTATTGAAAAACTTAAACAAGATATATTTAAAATATTTCAATATTATAAAAAAACAATGCCAATGAAAAAAATTACTACTGAAGAAAACGAGTCTTTCTATTCAACGAAATTCTGTTATCTTTGCAATCAAATGTTATTTGATGATAGAGTTAGAGACCACTGCCATCTTACGGGGAAATATCGCGGCGCTGCACATTCGTATTGCAATCTGAAATATCGCTTACCTCAATTCGTACCAGTGTTTTTTCACAATTTGTCTGGCTACGACAGCCACTTATTTATATCACAGTTAGGACAAACATCGGGACCAATAAAAGTTATAGCTAAAAACAAGGAAAACTATATATCGTTCACTAAATATTTTACAAGTGAGGATAATGCTTATATGGCAGTGCGCTTTGTGGATTCGTTTAAGTTTTTAGGCACAAGCCTCGATAAACTAGTATCTAGTTTAAACACCGAAGATTTTCAGCATTTATCACATATTTTCCCAATTAAAGAACAGTTTGAACTGTTAAAAAGAAAAGGAGTGTATCCGTATGAATACATAACCAACTGGGAATCATTTAAAGAAAAAAAATTACCATCGCGTGAATGTTTTTATAGTAGTTTAACTGAATGTAGTATTTCACAGTCAGATTATGAACACGCGGAACGAGTTTGGAAAACGTTTAAATTAAACAACCTTGGCGAATACACAGATTTATATTTGAAATCAGACGTTATTTTGTTAGCAGACATCTTTGAAAATTTTCGTCGTACATGTAAATTAAATTACAATTTGGATCCATCTTTTTATCTTACGGCTCCAAGTTTGAGTTTTGATGCTATGCTTCTGAAGACTAAGGTAAAACTTCAGCTTATTGACGACTTAGAGATAATACGTATTATACAGAAAGGTATCCGCGGAGGTATATGTCTATGTCCCACTAGATACCTATGCAAGGGCAAACAACCAATACCTGAGTGATTATGATCCCTCTTCACCTGACAACTACTTATTTTACATAGACTGCAATAATTTGTACGGTTACGCTATGTGCTCGTATTTACCTCATTCTGACTTTAGAATATTAAATGAATCAGAATTTAATATTTTTGATGTTTTGAACACTCCAGACGACTCTGAGGTAGGTTTTATTTTAGAAGTTGATTTAGAATATCCAGAAAATTTACATAATTTACACAATGAATTACCTTTTTGCCCCCAAAAATTTACGCCACCCGGGTCTAAAACATCAAAATTGATACCGAACTTATATGATAAATTTAATTACGTTATCCATTATATACATTTAAAAACATGTTTAAATCATGGGTTAAAATTAAAGAAAGTTCACAGGGTAATAACATTTAAGCAAAGCCCTTATTTAAAGCAATATATTGATTTAAATACAGAGTTACGGCAAAAAGCAACTTCCACATTCGAACAGGATTTTTTCAAATTATTGAATAATAGTATATTTGGAAAAACTTTGGAGGATCCAGAAAAACGGCTAGATGTAAGACTAGTTAATCAGTGGGTGGATAATGAAAACATAACGAAAAAACAATTAACTGCCGAGCAATTGATAGCCAGACCTAATTTTCATAGTTCAACTGTTTTTTCGGAGAATTTCGTTGCAGTTCAAATGAAACCAGAGTCAATAATCCTAGACAAACCTATTTACATAGGGTTTACAGTTTTAGAAGTTTCCAAAACTCATATGTATAATTTTCACTACTCTGTAATGAAACCCTTTTATGGTTGTAATTTAAAATTATGCTACACCGATACTGATAGTTTTCTCTACTCCATACATACCAAAGATATTTATAGAGACTTAAAACTGAGGTTTCACTCTTATTTTGATACAAGTAATTTCGACAAAAATAACGCGTACAGTATTAAACTTCAGAATAAAAAGGTTCCTGGTTTATTTAAAGATGAGTTAGGGGGACAGCTTATAAGAGAATTTGTTGGCTTAAGGTCCAAATTGTATTGTATTAAAACAGAAAACAAAGAAATAAAAAAGGCAAAGGGTATAAAAAAACCCGTCGTTAAAAATTTGGTATTTGATGATTACAATAATGTTTTATTGCGTAATGAAATTATACGTAAAAAGAACATCGTTTTTAAGTCTATCAAACACCAAATATTTACTCAATCTGTTGACAAAGTAGCTTTGTCATCAAATGACGATAAACGCATTTTATTAAAAAAAAATATTAACACATTGGCTTGGGGTCATAAATCCTCTTTTTTTTATAAGTAGGTTATTGTGCAATTCAATAAGTACATAGCTACCATTTGAAAATAAAAGATGATCATTCATTATTTAAATAACTCTCTTATAGTTCAGACCGGTGATCGATTCATTAATTGTAAGTATTGAGTACTGAATATTGTTATCAGAAATTATTTATTACATTTAAAAGAAAAATGTTATTAATATTTTTTAATTACTATCTTCCAGACTATGCAGAGCTCTGACGATACGCCTATTATGCTATCACAATATACCTACGATCCTTGGGAGGGACTAACTCAAGCATGTAATGAGATAGCGGATAGGAGCGAGATTGTCGAACCTCCCTCCCTCCAGATTTCGCGGGAAAAGAGAGTCAGGCGAAAGGCAGAGCCTCCAAAAAAGAAGTCTCGTTGTGCTACATCGTACGTTGTCAACAGAGAGCGGATCAAAGGCTTGCGACTCATACAGATAAGAGTTTGCGATTTGACGAGTGAGCCTTCTTCTGCGGTGGCGTGGGAGCTGGATGACGGCAAAGACAGCGAGAGCAACGTAGTGCTCAGTGCGCAGTACGTGGTTACTGAACCCGTTGATGAAATTTATGATATGACAGAGACGGTTATTAAAAAAATTTCAAAAAGACTATGTAGTGATATTTAAATTTATATGTGTATTGTTCTTGTTTTAGTTATTTAATATTACGTTAAAGTTTATGTCTATTTAATAATTACTGTATAATCATGTACCTTTTTATACAATAGTAATAAATAAGTAAACAAAAAATATTTTGGTTTTGACTTCTCCCTACCCAGATAAGGATTTGAAATAATAAACATTGAAAGTTTTATTAAGTACATTTATTTATCAATAAAGTCACACAGTTATTTTATTTTCTAAACACCATTTTTTAATACACAATACATTTTTCAACGCACAATATTTATTATTTCTATGAGTAAAACAATTAAATGATATTACACCTTTACAATACATTTCACTTATTTTCTTTAAATTAGGTATACCCTTACCACTGATATCGATTACATTCGTATGGTTACATAGCTCTTTTACCCATTCGGTTTTCTCTTCGCCTTTCACTACAATTTTGCAATCTTTCAAATAGAGTTTAATAATTCTTCTAAATTCTCTATAGTCTATGTAACCCTCACTCCATCGAAATCCTCTATTCTTTTCTGTCCACAAAACATTTTTCTTCTCCTTGTCAGTTAAGGTAGAATATGGGTATGGAGGTTTGATCAAATATAGTTGGGTGTGTTCTTGTGTGGCTACAGCTAGTTCTTTAACTATAAACTCATTATTCCGATCTTTGAAGCCTTGTAAGTCCACAATAACCGTATTGCTGTTCATGATAGTTTCTTTACAATATTACTTAAAGGCTTGTATTCAAACATGCAATCGTTCAGTATCAAACAATAGGCAGCGGTCTGATCGGGTATTTCTGCATCGGCTTCTATTTCCACACGTACGTCGATTGATCCCTTCAGGGTTTCGTGTTGTCGAGAACAGTCAACAACGAACAAGGGAGCAATATTTTTAAACTCTTTCAAACCCATCAACGGTTCAGCTCGGCGTCCGTAATAAGACTGTTGAAATCTTGCATATTGTTCGTATATTAATGAATATTTGTTTTCCGAGAAACTAATATTCAGGCTTTCGTATGGATAATAAGTTGAATTTAGGAAAACCTTAACATCCCGTATTGAGCAATGATCGAATTCTGCCATTGACATAGTAGCATTTTGTTTACGATTCGTTTGCAAAGCAATAACAACCGTTCGCGGTTTTTCAATCTGTGATGAAGTTTTAATCGACCAAATATGTTTCTGGGTTTTAGGTAATAATGGATATTCATACAAGTCCCAATTACGAAATGCAACTGTTATTGCTCGGTCTCTTTCTAAGTGTTTCAACAAATTAATTCTTTCGCGATCTGATACTTTAACATGTGGAACTCGCCAGACAATTTTGTTTATTATTATATCTTGTACAACTTCGCCAGCATTTAACTTCAAAGCATTGAGATTTGTGTTACTTCTTAAAAGAACTAGTTCATGTTTACAATTCATAATTATTTTTTCATAATCTTCTGCGAAACCTAATACTTTATTTAGTGGAATAGAGGCTGCAAATACACCATTATTGGTATTAGATATACCTGTAGGAGACCAGCCCCAAACGTTTGCACATTTAGACTCATTATCATTTAATGATAGATAAGATTTAATCGTGGTTGTAATGCCTGCATTTTTTATTCTATCTATTTCTATACCGTTTATTTCATAACGAATGTCTTGAAATAGAAATAATGCTGGATTATTAACAAAATGCCCATTTGATACTCTTTCCTTTTCTTTTGTAGTAGTGTTGTGTTTATACACATCGGCTCTGCCCTCAATATACAAACTGCTGAGAGCAGGTAACACGTATAAGTCTTGCTGATTAATGGGTATGCGTATTTCATCGTTCTTGTTGAAACTTGTCACATATGGCTTGTACGAATGGAATTCAAAACTTTCAATACTGTTATCGTATGACGGAGATTGAGTAACATTTAAAACGTTCATTTTATCAAACCAAGTGTCTTCAAAAATGCTTTGTTATTTTTGGTCAGCTTCTTTTTAGACTTTGGTGGTGCTCTTTTATGCAATGTTCTCTTAGAACTGATTTGATTTTGAAGAGTAGCTGGGTTTTTATTGAAATTTAACATTTTTTCTTAAAGTGTAAATACAGCTGTATCTCTTCGTCGCGTAGGTTAATTTCTTTATTTTCTCCGTCTAACAGTCTTATATTAATAGCACTTATTGATCTTTGATTAACAGGAAAGTAAATTAAGTTTTTAGGTATTTCAATAATTCGGTAACCAGGTGGTACGTTTGGCACAAATTCGTAAATTATATGACTTGCTTCTCCGTTCACAAATGATCCGCTCACAACATCACATTCGATGCGAACGATTGTTGTTGACACAATGTTGACTGGATACCGAGACTCCATTTTTATATTAGCTTTTACAGTTTCAAAGCCAAAACCCAAGATTTTACCAATCGAATCTGTTTGATCGAAGTAAACATCTTCTGAACAGAAAATACTCGTTTTCAAAGTATTGTTATTGGCAGTTAATTTCAATGTGGCATTTTTTATGTTATTCTGAAGGTAATCACATATATCCTGTAATTCATACGATCCTTCGGGTATTATGATTACTCCATCATTTCCGTAATGAAATTTATTGTTTCTTTCATCTATATTAGGAATAGAGTTAAATGTAGAAAAATACAGTAGACCGCACTCATACTCCTCATTTAATTGTAATGTAGGAGAGTAGTTTGTTATTGAAGAAGCGTCTCTACCAGTTATCGACACAGTGAAAGACATGTTTGTACTAATAGAAAATCTTTATTTTATTCATTATTTAAATGATTTTTCCAATAGTTTTTTAAGAAACTTAAGCAAAGATGTCCGCAATTCATAGTACCAAACTTTTGATATCGTACAAAATTATAACTAATTGACATGTTTCTTAAATAACTCACTAATTCTAATGGAGGCTTTAAGTCACCAAAACTATCAAAGTATTCGCAGTAATCATTTTGTTTGACGTAGGCTACCCAGTGTGTTCCTGGATTATCAGAGCTATCCAAATTTAGTACCGCACACTCTATTTTTCTTGGTTTCAATGGAAGTGTATCTCTCATAAATACTCCTCGGAAATATGGAATGTCAGTAGCATGCTTTAATATGTCTAAATCTGTCAGTGCACGTCTCGGCAGCCGTTTAACTAGTTTTTTGAAGGGTTCAAATATAAGCCCGCACCTTTTTTATGAGGTTTGATGTACAATCCTTTGCCAAGAGCCACCGCTTCCAACTTTCGATTATGACGTTCAGACTCTAGAAGACTTTTCTGAGCGGCCTTAGAATCATTCACTGCTTTTGCTATACCTGCTGCTCCACCTGCTAAAGAACCCAAAGCCGACAAGCCCGCAAAGATGGGGATTAAAGGCAACAGCCCTCCACATTTCGGTAAAGGAATACAGCGAGGCAACCGAGTTCCTTTTTTATTTTTGAATATTTTTTTTGCCGCAGCGCATGCATATTTAATAGCTGTATGACTGCCTTTGGTTTTTAACTTTTTAAGTTGAGATTTTATTTTTTTTACAGCTGCCATAAATGAACGTGCACCAGCACCTGCCTTGAGTTTTGCTTTCATGGCATTTTTTACTATCCATGATGCAACTTTTTCACCCTTCTTAGCATCTTTTGCATTTAATCTTTTCTTAGCCATATTCAAAAGTTTTTTATCAGCCTCTCTTCGAACGTTTAAATCGTAGTGGTCGTAAGCAATATCGTGGTACATACAAGCTTCGTCCAACTTATTTATACCTCTATCACCTCTTTTTAAACGGTTTTGTAACTTTGTCCTAGGACCACAAAATTGATATCCAGGTAAATGTAGCTCAAACGGTAGATTGTTTATTACGCTGTCAATAATACCACTTCCCTTCTTCATTGATATTCTTAGAATGAGTAGAATTAATTTTAAAAATATATTTATATTACAAAACTATCTCGTTCTTGTTTATCCAACTGTTTTCATTGTTACTGAGACCTAGCCATTTCACAAAGTATTTATTACCTTTTCTTTTGACATTCTTTTCAATGAGGTAAATATCCGGAAATTTAGTTTTTTGTAATTCATACTCATAAAAAGTTCCTAATATTTTTTGCTGATGCTTATCTTGCAAATAATAAGTTGGCGGATTAGTATCATTTACCTTTACTTCTGTGAATATTTCCGTTGACCAGTTGGGAGTGTAACCTTTGTAAAAATCTCCTTTATATTTACTTATACGTACATTATCATCTAATTGAAACTTAGGTTTTAAGTGAGTTCGATATCTATAAGCCTTGCTAACATTACACATTACAACCGTTTCATTTGTCTTATTAACATCATTGGGCTTAAATTTTGTTATACGGTGAATAGTGCTGTTATAGTTATCTACAACAGTATTTAATAATTTACCCATCCATCGATAGCAACCGTATAAACTGAAAAGTTTAAACATGTGTGACTTTAACGTGCGTATTACTCTCTCTACAATAGAAGCTTTTTTCACGGAATAAGTAGAATAATGCTTCACATTATATTGTTTTAAAAGTTGGCTAAAAATATCATTATAAAACTCTTTGCCAAAATCTGTTTGTAAATGTTTAGGTTTTCTAGATGATTTTATAAATATCTGGTGCATTGCGTCGGTAACACATTTTTTATCTTTTAATTTTATGGGACCAACCCATACATACTTTGACAAAGTATCTATCACAACTAATATATACTTGTATCCCTTATTAAACTGTGAATATTTTTGTAAATCTATGAGGTCGGCTTGCCATAAGTCATCAATTCCTTTTATAACTGTGCATCGACGCGGGAAATTTCTTCTGGCTGCTTTGTGGAGTTCGTCAATTATGTTCTTTTTGTTCATTTTTGTTTATTTGCACTTGGATTAGATTGTCTATTTCCGACTTTGAATAAAATGATTTATTCAAATGTTCCGATGTACGGGTTTCCAAGTTTTTCAAATAAGATTTAACTTCAAGCTTCACTTCTTTAATTTCATTCCTCAATTCTTGAACCGTTTTGTCCAAATAAGCTTTGCTTACTGCTTCATCGTCGTCGGTTGGATATGATAACCCTTTTAATTTAGAAGATTTTAAATCGTAATGTCCTGTATTAGATTTCACCAATGTATCGTTGAAGTTTTCAATGTATTCTGTTAATCGTAAACGCTTATGGACATGATGACCAAACTTGTCTATGTTCATGGCTGTCTTGATGGGTTGACTGCTTTAAGAATACTGCTCAATTCCCCTGATTGGTTCTTTATAAGTTCTACATTTATGATACCAGCTTCATGCAGTTCCGAAATTATTGAAATTATTTCGTTATTAACGCCAGTGTTACCTGCTGCCCAAGATGCAAGTAGTAACTTTAAACGTTCCACTAACTCGTTTGGATCATCCCAGTAAACTAAATCAGTGTCTTTCTTTACTGTCTTCAAAAGTGAAATACCTTTTCCTTGAGAAATACTCTCTAAACATGT